>JBCNJP010002243.1:0-14000 GCA_039602395.1 Deinandra increscens subsp. villosa | reverse complement strand
GCGGCAGGACTAATCAGCCCATTAGGAAATTAGGTTATTAGGTCAAGGAAGCAATTGGGGGGCATGTCTATGTGTCACTAGTTAGTAATTCGGTTTGTTTAGATCGGTAGCCAACCAGGATCCAGAAGTGGTTAGATTTGTCTCATTTGAATTTAATCAATTTTCTAGGTTAAAGTTAGTTACTTTGTTAGTTAAATCACCCCAACAATTCAAAACAGCTAAGTGGCAAAATAGGTAATTTTAGGTTAATCAGTAATTTTAGTTAATTTAGTTAATCAGTTAATCAATTTCCACATATTCCCTTGGTTCGATAACCCTAACTTCCACTACTACAAATTTAACCTAAGTTGGGGATTTGAAACGGCCTGACAAACCGTTATCAAATTGGCGCCGTTGCCGGGGAATTAGTGCGCTTTTTGATTAGTTGATTTTCTTTTAATTTGCATTTTTTGTTTCATTTTTCAAAAAAATTCAAAAAACCCAAAAATAGTGTCTTTTTATTCCGGTAATTAATTTATGCATCTAAATTTTTTTTTTTAATTTTGTCGAATTTCATTTTTTGGGCGGTACGCCTGGGAATCCATATTCTGGGGCGGTACGCCTTGGGGCTAAAATCACAGAAAGTTTTCAAATTTTTGACTATCCAAGTTTCAGTTTTTTCTGTTCTATTGCATTATTTACACCCCCTGGAACAGTGCTGCGTAATTCGTTTGCTCTTTTGTGACCGTTTTTGCAGGTTTTAGGTGATTGTGCATGCATACGCGGCATTCCCGCAAGACATCCCCACTGATTTACAATCCGGAGATTGAAAGAACAGCTCGGCAGAACCGAGCAGAGCAGAGAAACAGAAAGGCAATGGAGGGCCAAAATCCAAACCCAAACATCAACCCAAATCCCAACATCAACCAAAACCCGAACTCAAATGAAAACCTCAACCATTATAACCATGATAAATAGTTTGTTTGCTTCTGATCTTCTCATGAGAAATGTTATAAAACATACGTGTTTATGCATGCTAAAATTTGAGAATCTAATCCTATGTTTAGGGTATATAAATCGATTAATCATTGAAGTGTTGGTTTAAACATAAGCTGCATAGAATTGCATGAATAGTTATGTGTATTAAACGTGTTAGGAACCAGAAAATGACATGTTCTAAATGTATTAGCTTGATTGGGTATAAAAACCATACACCATACAAGGTCCTAAGCATCCTACTTCGGTGGGAATGACAAGACTGTGTGAAGTTGCCCCGTCAACTTTGCACCGTATGGGTTGTGTTGGTTAGTTTATGAACTTATATGCTAGAGATATGCCATGCTAGGGTTGCATGATAGTATATAAGATGTTGGGACAATTGTATGCGTTGTATGGTAAAACATTCATGATAGATTGCATGCTAGTACGCTTTGACCGCATAAACCTTTAAAAGAAACCTTCGTAGAGACTCGTATGCTATTTGAACCGTTATTGCATGAAATGTGAATTTCAATGTTATTATGAATCATGTGAAACTTAATTGGTCATAAAAGTACTAAATCAATCAATGGGTCCTCATGTTAACTTGATCAGTCTTGTGTAATTCTATGCTAGTTGCTAATTGGTAGACAAGATCAGACGTTTATGTTTTTGTTAGACAATAGGTTCATTAAACACTGATTGACTTGATGCACACACAATTTTCTAATATACTCAAATTCCCTTCTCTTCAAATCACCTGGGTTACTGGTGAATGCGAATTCCATAAGAGAAAACGAGACAAAAATGGAAATCTCACTCCTGGCATTGCGTACAAAAGCCGGAAGATACTCGAATAAATTATGGACCCTTCTTCGTATTAAAATTTTGATTTCAGATACTTATGTGATCATGTTATTGTTCACCTTATCATTCGATGCGATTCCTGTAATGCGATTGTTCGACTGTTCCTGTAGAAACGCTCGATAAGAAAATCACTTTCTATACTTTCGATTGAATTCCCTTTGAAATTCTTGAACGTTTGACATCTTTTCAAACATCTGGTACACATTCTTGATCATAACACCCATCACTCATTTTGGAGTAGGAACCCTGAATTCTTTCGATACGCTATTGTCAATTCGACTCTTCAAACATTTGTCATGATTTAAATTTCGGGACGAAATTCTTTCAACAAGGGGATGATGTGACGACTGAATTTTTTTTTTCTTCTTTCTTTTGTGACCAACTTGTTAACCACGTTATTCAATTTTCGGGACGAAAATTCTTTAACAAGGGGATACTGTGACAATCTGTCTTTTCGGATCTTTTTCCTGATTTGACCTAAATCTAAATCGTTATAAATGTTGTGTGAACATTTATGAGTTTGACTTGTGTTGACCTCATCATTTAGGGTTTGTGTAACCATCACTATACGAGCGTTCACTTGCGTTGTGACGTGTTATATTTTATGATTTTATGTAAGTCATATTCTATAATTTCATGTGAACATCTTGTCATTTTATGTGGTAATATTATGATTTTATTTTGCATATATGTATACGTATACACATTTTATTTTATGATTTTATATGACAATGCGTCACGTAGTCACCTATAATTTTTATAATTAATATCGTCGGTTTCACGTAAAGTATGCTATAATTTTATGTGAGTCATAGGTGTATATTTATGAATTAATATCCATGATTTTATGTGATGAATCAAGGTTTACGTTTTATAAATGTTATACGTTAAATGTATTTCGACAACACACGTATATTCACCATTAAAAATATTTTCCCTTAACTCCGTTAGAGTTGATTAACTCCGTTTAAACTTTAAGGGGTTGGTTTTGTTATTTCCTAAACTCATTTTTTATAAACAAAACTTGCAAGGATTGGTGTTGTAATTATCTAAACTGGATTTCTTATTATGTAATAAAGGGAGGGACTAATATGGTCATTCACCCAAAGTCGATTTGAGAAGCTTTCTTTTCTTTTCTGTAACCGTCGGCCGGACGTTCGACCTCACCTCCGCCACAATTAATTTGAGTTAAGATCTCTCCGTTACAAGAAATCAACCGACCTCATCAACCACCTTAACTCAGTCGTCATCTTGTATTGTCGATCCTTTTACTCTATGACACAAGTCTCGTTCCACCGCAAAGAACCATCGGAAAAAGCCCACAAAGGAAACTCCGGCGAAGGTGCAACCACTCCCCGGTGATCGCAACCCACTGTCGTCGCCCCTGGGCCATAGCCGACCGTCACAGAGCCATCATCAACATCTATACGCACTCCGGCGACCACCGCAGACCGTCTCCGGCGTTGAAGTGTGTTCGGATCAGTCGAGTTCATCACCACCGTCGTGTTCAATCTTCGTTTCGATTCAAGGTATGACATAAAACCCCTTGTACACGATTCGTAATCACCCTGAACGTCGTACTCGAGCATTCTGTTTTCAATAATGGAGGATATGTTCATTAGGGTTTTGCAATGGGGAAGATGACCTCTGCAACATATTAAATATATAAGTTGCAAATCAGTTTAGATAACAAACGAAAAGTTGTCCCAGTGGTTAGAGCCTGGATTTGTAACTGTGTGGTTGCGGCTTCTAACCCGGCGACCCTCTTTTCTCCCTTTTATTATTTTTTTTTTGATAACCTCGTCACCCCCCATATGCACCTATGCTTGGCCCAAACTTTGTTCTAGCAAGTGTTAATATTGTTATACACTTTCATCGTCATATAAGTTAATTAAAAATACTTTCTTCCAAATGGTTAACTTTTAAACTCTATAAAATTATATTCGCTGAATCATTTTTGATTGATCGTCACCCGTTTGGAAAATGAGCCATTTATTTTGTTAAATATCGTCTCGTTAAAAAAAAACAAAATAAAAAAAAACAAAAAAAAACTCAATATATGAATATATATATATATATATATATATACTATATATTTTGTGGAATATGTATTTTACACATGCTTTTGGGAAAATATTAACGTGCACTAAAACGGTGTTTCCCATCATTTAAGAATCGAGTATCTATTACTTACAATAAACACTTGTGACGATTAATTGAATTAATCGTCGTGTCACTCCTCGGTTTTGGAAATTTTTGCAGATACATCGAGTCAATGATACAAATGTCAAACCATCGTCTTTTACGTCGTTTCGTTAGTATTTTAGACACACACTTACGTATGTATACCCGTTAGGTGATTGGTAGAGTACATAAGACCTGCTGTTCGCTAATTGCTTTGTTATTTATCTGGAATTGCTGTGCACCCAAAGGTGAGTTTCACGGCCCCATTTTACTGTTTTAATCCTTTTGGGGGAGATTAACATGCATGATTTACACAACTGAGATAATTAGACTTTTATATATCACTTGAAGTACTTGTAGCACATTATACAACAAAGTCCTTCCTATGGTACCGTTAGTATTAATGACGATAGCGGGAAATATATTGTAGTACTACTGGGTCTGACAAACCCCACCCGGGTCAGTCGCGCTGACACGATTGGATATCGAATGGGTGTTATATTCGTCCTAAACACAACAAGGCAAACTATAAACAACTGTTAGCTTCGGTGACCATCAACGTGCGAAGTTTCATGTATATAGCCTAGCTAGCTATTTGATATATATTAGTGATTATGCTCTTACAACTTGACTATTGTTGAATAGTCAATCTTAAACTCAACTTGATTGTTGTTGAACAATCAATTTTAAACTGAACTTGAACTGTCGATGAATAGTTGATTTACACTGAACTGGGACTGTTGTTGAACAGTCGATTTACATTCAACTGATGAACTGATTAAACCTGTGAACTCACCAACCTTTGTGTTGACACTTTTTAGCATGTTATTTCTCAGGTTGCGGATGTTCGAGTATCACGAGTACGCATGCATGAGTATTTGAAAACCCTTTTATTGTCTTTGAACAAGCCACGTCACCTTGGGTGATGGTGTTTTTACATTAATACTTTCATTGCATTTACGCTTCCGCCTTTGTAAAACTCTGTATTTATATTTTAATGAAATATACAACCTTTTTTATTAATTACTGGTCGTTTGGTGTAACTAATGGACGGCGATCCTGGTTTGTCACGATCCCTGCGGCGTGTTATCGCGCGTGGGATTTTTGGGGGTGTGACAGATTGGTATCAGAGCCAGGTTGCAGCGAACTAAGATTCGTCTTAGACTGTAACTGTTTTGCATTAGTTGCACTTAAACATTTCTCTCATGTATCGTGATACTCACTCCCACACGCACCTGGTTTACGATTTGTCGTTTACATCATCCAATCACCTTATACTCTCGGCGAGGAGCCGGTTAGTCTTGACTCGTTTTTTTTTCTTAACTTCTCTAAGTTGTGTACCTCTTGGTTAACATTTATGTACGACGAGGCGTCGAATCAGATCGAAAGATCACATTTATACTGTTGATGAGCTGATTGATACTCGGGATTATTTCGGATTGAACAACTAGGCGTAGTGCCCATACTATAGATATATGCTGCATAGGGAAGGTGGTGTAATACCTCTTCTTGTCCTTAAGCCTCTATTTTAGCTTAGGAGGTTCTTGTTATACCTGCCTCACGTATATCTCTAAACTCATCCATTCAGGAAATGTTATCTCGATGTGCTAGTAGCGCGATTATTTAGCTTCACTAGAGTTAGCACAGTATGAATTCAAGTAGCTGCCTATGGGGCACTTATATCAACTTTCGTGATCCTGATCGTCTTCACATTTGTTGTGATCTCTTAAGATCTTTCCATTCTTGATTTTATCGCATTGTGCGTGGAAGTAATACAACTAGAGTATAATTCTTATAACCCCAATGAAACCTGATGCGGGTCGACTGAAATTCCCTCTTTGTGTATCGGATTGCGATCACACCAATATGTGTTATAAGTATTCTCTAACTCCAAGCTAAGGTAGATTCATTTTGATAAACCCTACTCAGATCCTATTGAGCTAAATTTCTGGGTGACTCGCTTCGGGTGGGTCATTTCAATCTAAGTGAGCATTCTATTCTCGAAAACTTGTCCCATTAACAAATTCTGGTCAAGATAACCATGGGTTAGTGACCACACCATACTTGAGGAGGACGACGGGTATGGATATGGAGTGGAGCCACCAAATGAAGCTCCGAGGAACCGTGCACGAGCTCCACAACCAAATGTTGCACCACTAGTGCCACGCGCTCCTTGTAACACCCCGACCGATGGCGGAAACATCGAGGTGTCACGAAGAGAGTATAGAAGCACATGGATAAAAGGAAAAAACATATCTTATTATTAATTCAAATCTTAGAACGTCTATTACAAGGCATAAGAATTTAAAAGACATAAGATTCGCTAACTAGATCTCCAAACTTCTAGTCTCAATCAGGCTTGATTCTCATTTCCTGAAAAACATGCAAAAGGTCAACTACATATATAGTTGGTGAGTCATAGGTTTGTTAACAAAGCAGTAATAATAACCGATTGATAAACGTTTGCAAAGTCATACATGTTAAACTAAATATGCAAGTATTACCTAAATTAATCACATATTCGTCACCCAGTACATAAATGATGTTCAATTCCTCAAAGGAATCTCTACGATTATGATGTTCAGTTCCTCAAAGGAACCTCTACGATTATGATGTTCAGTTCCTCAAAGGAACCTCTACGATTATGATGCTCATGAGACTTACGTGCACAGGTCCCTAGAATACGATATAATATAGATAAACACAAGCAATTTATTTAACAGTACTTGACTTTGCTTAATAAGATTAAATGATTTCAAGCATAGAGTTTCACAATGATTTCAATGATAACCATGAATAAGTATTTTGTTTGAAAATAAATTAATGATATAAACGTTTGTGCATGTTTTCCATCCCAAAAGATTTAAAATAAAAATGGGGACTATGAACTCACCTTAAGTAGTTGGTTGATTACTAGCTTGACGTAACGGGAATGATTCAAGTTCGAGGGATTCCTAAATAAATGATGCAATTGGTTAACCTAATGTTACGATGACGAAGAATAGGATTTCTAGATGCCTAGGGTTTCTTTGGGGTTGTTGACGTGGGGAAGATGACTTTATTTTCTTGATTATAATAGTTTAAATAACTATATAAATGATTTGGCAAATCACTATTTGACTAAATAAATATATTGAAGAACGACAATAGTTAATGAGTATTTATTTGTGTTTATGAAGCATTATGTGGTTGAATACATATGTGACATAAATAAATAGTTTAAATAACTAGGTAATCATTTTAATAAGTAAATAAATAATTAATTAAATAAATAACTAAGTAAGTAAATGACGAAATAAATTAAATAACTTAATGAAATAAATAATTGAGTAAATATTAAGTAATTAAAGGAATGTCCGCTTGAATGATCAAATAAAAAGAAATGTAACCGAATAAATGATTGACGAAGTAATTATGTTGTTAATTATATAATTATGTGAGTAGTTAACTAAACAATATAATTTAAACAAATAAGTTATGACAAAAAAAATTAACTACATGAATGGATGTTTTTATAAAAATTAATTAGGTTTACTAGGTGTATATTTGTTCCAAAAAGTTTGTGAGGTTTTTATAAAAAAAACTTGAAAATGATAATTTATATAGTTTATGGAGTTTAGAACATTTTTATAAGTATATTTATAATTTTCTAGAGTAATTATATTGTTTTTAAGTGGTTTTATGGAGAAAATAACCAAAATATGGAGAAAAAAGAAAAAAAATCGGAAAATGGGTCCTGCAGGGTTCGAACCCGAGACCTTTTGCTTATCAGACATGCGCTGGACCAGCTGGGCTGGAGCGCTTTTGATGTTTAAACCCAAACAGAAACTTTAAAACATACAGTTCTGGGTCATCTTCTTCCTCATTCACCACACCCGAAACCCTAGGTTTTTGACCACCAAATTGAACCCGTTAACGCTCATGAATCCTAAAATAAACTTAGGGCTTTTACTCAGGGATAAAAACCGAGTCTAATGGTATAAGATTTACCTCGAATAGTTGCCGGAAAAACGAAAAAGGAAGGTCGCCGGAGGCGGAGGCGGCGGCGGCCGGAAATCGCGAACCAGGGGACGATTTTCTGTATATTTTCGATGTGTTGTGTGCGGAATCTCACAAGGAACGTCATGGAACAATATATAGGCCCGGAAACGCGTCGAAACGAGTTAATTTTGATGTTAAATGTCCGAATTGATTCGAGATTAATGATGATTAAATCGTGATTATTTGTCGGTTTTGAGTCCTCAATGGCACTTGATTGAGAAAAATGAACGTTGGGGTAATAATTTCGAGCAGAAACGGACGATTAAAGGGTTTTTGGGTTGTTTCCGGCGAGAGGCGGCGGTCGCCGGCGGCGACATCGCCGGAAAAACGGGACTGGGTAAAAAAAACAGATTTTTTTTTCTTTCTTTTTCTTAAACATTAAAGTAATCCTTTTTATATGTTTCTGAAATATATCAAATGTTTTATAAATCTATGTGTATTTTACTCTACTAAACTATAAGTAATCAAATATATATATTATATAACTTTTTAGGAAAAATCATCGAGATTTTGTTTAAACGAAGTAAATGTGTCGATGTTCTATAAAATGACGAGTTTTTTTTTTTGAATTTAAAAGTTTATGATATACCATATTTGTTTTTATATTATAAAATCTCAAAATTTAATTCAAAATGAGTAAATGATTCAATTAATTAAAATAGTTAATTAATTCAAATAAATATTAGAATTTAATTTAGACAAATGAATGAATTAAGTTTAAACAATATAATAACTTGCCATATAATCTAAACAAGTTAATAATTTAAGCTAATAATATTAGAACATGACTATGTTAATTCAAAAATCGAAGGTTAAATTTAGATAAGTAAATAATCAATATAAAATTCAAATAAATGAATAACAAAATTTAAAATTATTTAACTCAAGACTTTTATTAATACTAAAATTTCACGATTGTTACAGTCTCCCCTACTTAGAGAAATTTCGTCCCGAAATTTACGCAGTGGAAACTGAAACGTCTGGAAAGAGGTCCGGATACTTGAGTTTCATCTGATCTTCGCGCTCCCAAGTAAATTCAGGACCACGCTTCGAATTCCAACGAACCTTAACAATAGGAATCTGAGTACGCTTGAGTTTCTTGATCTCACGATCCATGATTTCAATAGGTTGCTCAACAAACTTTAAACATTCATCCACATGAATTTCTTCTAATGGAACGTGGAGGCTTTCATCGGCAAGGCATTTCTTGAGATTTGACACATGGAAGGTATCGTGCACGTTGCTGAGTTCTTGAGGTAGTTCTAATTTGTAAGCAACAGGACCGATTCTTTCGAGAATTTTGAAAGGTCCAACGTAACGAGGTTCAAGTTTTCCCCTTTTTCCGAAGCGGACTATGCCTTTCCAGGGGGAAACTTTCAGAAGTACAAAATCACCGACTTGAAATTCCAAAGGCTTTCGTCGTTTATCGGCATAACTCTTTTGCCGACTTCTTGCAGCTTTTAGTCTTTCGCGAATTAATGAGATTTTCTCAGTGGTTTCTAGAATCAGATCAGGACCAGTGATTTGAGCTTCACCAACTTCGGCCCAACAAACGGGTGAACGACATTTACGACCGTATAACGCTTCGAAAGGGTGCCATTTTAATGCTGGCATGGTAGCTGTTATTGTAGGAGAACTCGATGAGAGGAAGATGCGAATCCCAACTACCACCAAAATCTAGGACACAAGCCCTGAGCATGTCTTCCAGGGTTTGTATGGTCCTTTCGCTTTGGCCATCAGTTTGTGGATGATAGGCTGTGCTAAGGTTCACACGTGTCCCTAAAGACTTTTGCAGTGATTTCCAGAACTTTGAGGTAAAACGACTGTCACGATCGGAGATGATGGATAGAGGAACACCATGGCGACACACAATTTCATCAATATAAAGCTTGGATAGACGATTCATTTTATAATCCTCACGAATCGGAAGGAAATGTGCTGACTTGGTCAAACGATCGACGATGACCCAAATGCTATCGAAACCTTTTGGTGTTCGTGGGAGTTTAGTGATGAAATCCATGGTGATTTCTTCCCATTTCCATACTGGAATTTCGGGTTGCTGAAGCAATCCTGAGGGTCGTTGATGTTCAGCCTTAACCCTTGAGCATGTTAAGCACTTTCCAACGTATAGAGCAATGTCTTTCTTCATTCCAGGCCACCAATAGAGAATTCTAAGGTCCTTGTACATTTTATCAGCACCAGGATGGATAGAGTATCGAGTCTTGTGAGCTTCGTCTAAGATGAAATCACGAAGACCATCACGATCGGGGATCCAAATACGATCCAAGAAGTAAAGGAGTTCATCGGGTTTAGTTTCCAACTGGGATTCCACACCACAAGATAACTCATTATGCAGGTCATTCTGAGCCACAGATTTATGTTGAGCTTGGAGGATTCGAGTTTGGAGATCAGATTGAATTCTGATGCTATGCAATCGAACATACCCTTTTCGACTAAGAGCGTCAGCTACGACATTCGCTTTCCCAGGGTGGTAACGAATCTCGCAGTCATAATCGCTGAGCAATTCCACCCAACGCCGTTGTCTCATATTTAGCATCTTTTGATTGAGGATATGCTGAAGGCTTTTGTGATCGGTGAAGATCACGCATTGAGTACCATAAAGGTAATGTCTCCAAAGTTTTAGGGAAAATATCACAGCACCCAATTCAAGGTCATGGGTAGTGTAATTCTTCTCGTGAACCTTGAGTTGCCTTGACCCATAGGCTATGACCTTACCTCGTTGCATCAGTACGCAACCGAGACCTTGGTTGGAGGCGTCACAATAGACTACGAAATCATCGTTTCCATCAGGAAGCGTCAAGATAGGTGCATTGCAAAGCATTTGCTTTAGGATCTGAAAAGCCTCTTCTTGCTCTGGACCCCACACAAAAGGTTTATCTTTATGAGTTAGTGTGGTAAGGGGTAGAGCAATCTTTGAGAAGTTTTCGATGAAACGGCGATAATATCCAGCTAGACCGAGGAACGAGCGAATTTCAGTAGGGGTCTTTGGAGTCTCCCAATTTTTGACAGTCTCAACTTTTGCAGGATCAACGTGTATACCTTTCTCGTTAATTATGTGGCCTAAAAACTGAACTTCTTTTAACCAAAACTCACACTTTGAGAACTTGGCGTAAAGTTGTTCCTTCTTTAGGAGCTCCAAGATTAACCGAAGGTGTTGTTCGTGATCCGCTTTGGTGCGAGAATAAATCAAAATATCGTCGATGAATACGATTACGAATTTATCCAAATACGGTTTACACACTCGGTTCATTAGATCCATAAATACCGCAGGGGCATTGGTCAATCCAAAGGGCATGACCATGAACTCGTAGTGACCGTATCTCGTACGAAAGGCTGTTTTTGGAATATCCTCCTCAAGGACCCGCAACTGATGATAGCCAGAACGCAGATCGATCTTTGAAAAGCAGGTGGCTCCTTGCAGTTGGTCAAAGAGATCGTCAATCCTCGGTAATGGGTACCGATTCTTTATGGAATTTAAGCTAAATAATTAAAACCAACAAAAACAGCTAAAAACCGGATAACAAGATGGAAAACCAGAGAAGGGAATGCATCACCTAGACTCGACTCCTCTAGACACGCTCGGACCCTCGGATGACTAATACCATGAACGCTATCCTCTAATGTGGAAAACCGGACTATCTAGGACTATAGACACATCCCGAATAATCTGGAAATCGTAAATGAAGCACGGATAGCAAAACTGTGAAAATTGCCTAACCGACTAGCTACTTCGGTCAAAGTAAACTAAACCTACATGAAATAGGAAACTACGCGAGGGATCTCTCTATATAGCACCTATGACATGCAATGATGATGATTCCAAACGCTTATGACCTAGAAACCGCTAAACACGAATAAATAGGATCGAATCCTATGTTCACAAGCAATCCATCCTATTAAACGAAGTAAAACAAGCTTCAAGCTTATAAAATGATTCTGTCAAACCTATCTCATAAGGATATTAACTAAATCAGCCCCTAATTATCAATAAATCATCAAGAAGGAGGTCTCCTAGCAAGCATCAACCGTTGACTAATAAAAGTCAAACGGGTCAACAATGGATAAAGCAATTAACTTGGGTAGTTCTACCAAGCATGACAATTAACCACATGATTTAATGATAATCAAAACCAAATCAGCAAATAATAATCATCATAAGCAATTCAAAATCATCATCCAAGCAATTTTCACATATTCATAGTAAAAAGTCACCCAAACGGGTCAAACGGGTCTAAAATTATCAAATCTAGGTGATACAATAGTAAGATCAGTCACAAAACATGATTAAAAATGATAAAAATCTAATCTTGAAAACAATCATGATCATGAACAAGATTACAAAGATAAAAGATTAAAAGACTAGATGAAAAATCCAAACCGAAAGGCTTAAAATCTTCAATCTTTAGCTCCCAAAGCTCAAATCTTTTTCCCTTAATCTTCCAAAATGTTTTCCAGAGGTTTTTGGGGTTTTTCTAGGGTTTTTTCGAGGTTCTTCCCCAAGAAAACGGCTGAAAAATGGCTTTTATATGCTGAAAAACGAGTCTGGTAGGTCATCAGGTCGCTGGGCCTGATTCTGGGCCGCCGCAGGAAGAGGATAAATAGAAATCAAACTGGATTTTAAACAAAGTTAGGTGCTGTCCTAGTGGTAAGGCTCCTGTCCTGTGCAGCAGAGGTCAGCAGTTCGAATCCAGGGGCCTCCAAAATCTTTTCTTTTTTTCGCTGGGCTGCTGCTGCTCTTGCTGATGGGCTGAAGGTTGGGCTTCGCTGCACTACTGGGCCGGCAGTTAAAGAACTGGGCTACTGGGCTGGCCTGCTGCATGTTTTATTTATTTATTTTTCTTTTTCTTTTCTTTTGACCATAACTTCTTCATCCGAGCTCCAAATTCGCTTCCGTAAATTGCGTTTTTCTTCTAAGCTCATCACGAATCCACTAAAACACCTAAAATTCAGATTTAGAAACATAATAAACACCACAATCAAAATCATGATTTAATAATTCTCAACTAAAACCCAAATTAAATACGAAATTTATATAATTATCAAATATTCACCAACAAACCATCAAACACTCTAAAATTCATATATTTAACAATTAAGCACAAAATTTGATATTTTCATATTTAAAAAAGCATTTAAATCAGGGAATTTGTTTATTTAAATTATATACAAGATGCTACGCATCAGTTTCGAGGCAAGCCCCTTACTTTTTCCTCGTTCAAAAGCAGACTGGGTCCATCCCAATAAAAAAAATCACCCAAAGCCCAACAAGACATGGTTAACCCAGCACTACATGACTACTTGTAACCACCAAAATTTATACTCCCCTGCTTACTTTTGTGAAGCATCCACCCAGTAGCACTACCATCTGATTATGTTTATGTAGCATCCACCCAGCAGCAATAACATTGAGCCCAAAATCATAAGAAAAAGCCCCTAGTCTTCACTTAACAAAACCCAATGGACGCTAATATAACGACCTAATTATTATAAGGCCACCAAACATCAACACTAACAGCCAAAATAAGTCTGAAGAAGCCTTTGTGACGCAACATCATTTGCTAAAATAGAATACCCCCCCCCCCTCCAGCATATCCATCCTGCATGGATTTAATCGGGACTTCATTTTGAACTTAACCGTGCCATCTTTGAATAACACGATTTAGCTTTGCATTTGGCTATCTAGACGGCAGATGAAACTCTTTGGCAACGATGGCTAGTTCTCTTGCTATGTCGTATGTACTTGATCCGTCCTCGATAATAATGACAACCTTTACTTCTAAGATGTTGCAGCCCGCTACTTGACTGCACCAGCAACCCATGAATGAAAAACCCAGCAACACACACCCGAAGGGAGAGATACACACGCTGAAAAAGAAAAAAACACAACCACATTTTTCCACACGAAATGATATACCAACTCAGATCGCTAC
>JBCNJP010002242.1:0-20665 GCA_039602395.1 Deinandra increscens subsp. villosa | reverse complement strand
AAACATGGAGAGATAATACTGTGGAATATCCCCCCGTACTGCCTTATCCAATGTTAGCCCCCCCCCCCCCCCCCCCCCCCCACAAAAAAAAAGATTGCGTCTTCTTTTTTCAACTTGATAGCTTCTTTTGTTTCCTCTTAACCACCACTTCCTAGTTCCCACTCATCGCCATATTCATACCCAATGGAACCCCCAAGTATGTTACCGGGAAGCACCCAGTTTTACAGTTAACCTTGAAACTCACTTTTAACCCGGACGCTAAATTATAACACCTTAAGATCCGAGCTAGGTTAGCAATATTCTCCTTCGAAGCTTCCCCCATGAACACTGTGTCATCTGCAAAAAATAAATGAGACAAACTAGGACCATTATTAGGAATCTGGATACCTTTGAATACTACCGCCTCTAAAGCTCTCATGGCCGTGATATGCAATGTCTCCATGATGATGGTAAATAGATATCGAGAAAGCAGATCCCCTTGCTGCAATCCCCTTGCCGCAATCCCCTTAAGGGTGGAAATTCCTTCGTAGCTGCCCCGTACACAAGCACCGCCGTTCTACCTGATCTTAAGCAACCCCATATCCGAACACACCATTTCTTAGGGAAACCCCACACAACATTCTTGATCGCTTGAACAGAAACGGTGCAACCAACACCGCTGCCTGAGACCTATCTAATCTTTTAACGCCACCCCCCCCCCCCCCATTTTAGGCCTATTCCCCAGGGGCTCCAAAAAACTATTCTGTAAATGCTTAACTATTTCCCTCTTTACAATTTCCGGACTCGTCTCCCATTGACAGCCAACCTTTAACCCCCAGATTCCATTGTTTGCTAGTCTACCATTAACAATACCATGAAAAAACCCCGAGTTCTCATCACCCTCCACCGCCTACTTTACTTTGGCTTTCTGTCTCAAGTCAGAGTTTCTATTGTTTATAATTTCCCCAAGTTGTTTCCTCCACTCCACCCAATCCTTCAACTCCATCTGATTCAATTGTCAACCTTCCGCACTTTCCTCAAGCCTACAAATTTTCGCCTTAATCTCCTCCATCAAACCATCCTCCCTCTTCTTAGTTTCCACCCACCATCCCCTAAGTCCTTTCTTGATTTCCTTAAGCTTATTCAATAAATCTTTGTCCGGCTGTCCATCCCCAGGGGCCAATGGAAAAGCCACTCTCACCACCCCATCAAAATCCTCTCTCCCAAACCACGAGCTAAAAATCTTAAAAGGAATTGGCCCATAGTTCCTCATTGACAACACAGATAGCACTAAAGGGCAATGGTCTGAGTGAATCCTAGGAAAAGCAGTCACTGAGCATCAGGCCACCTACTTCGAAATTCCTACAAAACATCACTCGGTCAATTTTACTTAACTTATCCGCCTTACTCGACATGTATGTTAATTGATGCCTCCCAACTTTTGGATCCACAAGCTCCATCTCATTGATAAAATGACGAATACTGATTATAAGCTATCTAAAGGCTATAAACGACCGTGGCAGGCTCTCTAAACCCACATAAAAGATTTACCAACCCCTTAGCCTTGATTTCAACACACCAATTTGATATTTTGGTCATGGCAAGGTCTATAAGTGAATATGTTGAGCTATTTGGCTTATATGTACATCTGAATGAAAGTTCATTTGTTTGCATTGTTTTATTGGGTTATAAACAACGTATCTTGAATAACCCATCTATTTAGTAACATTCCAATCAAATGGTGATACTACAAAAAAAAAAAAAAAAGAGTTCCCCCCGTCCTGTGTACTAACCCCTTTGGCATGTTCTTAAAAATGACGAATACTGATTATAACCAATCTTAAAGCTATAAATGATCGTGATCAGGTCTCTAAATCCACATAAAAGATTTACCAACCCTTTAGCCTTGTTTTCAACACACCGATTTGATATTAGGGACATGGCAAGGTCTATGAGTAAATATGTGGAGCTATTTGGCTATATGTACATTCGAATGAATGTTCATTCATTTGCATGGTTTTATTGGATTATAAACAACGTAACTTGAATAAACCATCTATTCAGTAACATTCCAATCTAATGGTGATAAATAAATATAAAAAAAGTACCCCTCGTCCTGTGTACTAACCCCTTTGGCAATTTCTTAAAAACGATGAATACTGATTATAACCAATCTAAAAGCTATAAACGACCGTGGCAGGGCTCTTTAAACCTACATAAAAGATTTACCAACCCCTTAGCCAAGTTTTCAACACACCGATTTGATATTATGGCTATGGCAATGGCTATGAGTGAATATGTTGAGCTATTTGGTTTATATTCGAATGAAAGCTTATTTGTTTGCATGATTTTATTGGATTATAAACAAAGTAACTTGAATAACCCATCTATTAAGCAACATTCCAATCTAATGGTGATACTTCAAAAAAAAGAAAAGAAGAAGAAGAGTACCCCGCGACCTGTATATTGATTATAAGCTATCTAAAGGCTATAAACGACCATGGCAGGCTATCTAAACCCACATAAAAGATTTACCAACCCCCTTAGCCTTGATTTCAACACACAAATTTGATATTATGGTCATGGCAAGGTCTATAAGTGAATACATTGAACTACTTGGCTTATATGTACATTTGAATGAAAGTTCATTGGTTTGCATTGTTTTATTGGGTTATAAACAACGTATCTTGAATAACCCATCTATTTAGTAACATTCCAATCAAATCGTGATACTTCAAAAAAAAAAAAAAAAAAAGAGTTCCCCCCGGTCTGTGTTCTAACCCCTTTGGCATGTTCTTAAAAATGACGAATAATGATTATAACCAATCTTAAAGCTATAAACGATCGTGGCCAGGTCTCTAAACCCACATAAAAGATTTACCAACCCCTTAGCCTTGTTTTCAACACACCGATTAGATATTAGGGCCATGGAAGGTCTATGAGTAAATATGTGGAGCTATTTGGCTATATGTACATTCGA
The DNA here is from genome assembly GCA_039602395.1 of Deinandra increscens subsp. villosa. Taxonomy (NCBI): domain Eukaryota; kingdom Viridiplantae; phylum Streptophyta; class Magnoliopsida; order Asterales; family Asteraceae; genus Deinandra; species Deinandra increscens. The sequence continues at coordinate 17,706 of JBCNJP010002242.1, read as the reverse complement.
ATAAATGTTCATTCATTTGCATGGTTTTATTGGATTAAAAACAACGTAACTTGAATAACCCATCTATTCAGTAACATTCCAATCTAATGGTGATAATTAAATATAAAAAAAGTACCCCTCGTCCTGTTTACCTACCCCTTTGGCATTTTCTTAAAAATGACGAATACTGATTATAACCAATCTAAAAGCTATAAACGACCGTGGCAGGGCTCTCTAAACCTACATAAATGATTTACCAACCCCTTAGCCATGTTTTCAACACACCGATTTGATATTATGGCTATGGCAATGGCTATGAGTGAATATTTTGAGCTATTTGGTTTATATGTACATTCGAACGAAAGTTCATTTGTTTGCATGATTTTATTAGGTTATAAACAAAGTAACTTGAATAACCCATCTATTAAGTAACATTCCAATCTAATGGTGATACTTCAAAAAAAAAGAGTACCCTGCGATCTGTGTACTAACCCCTTTTGCAAATTCTTAAAAATGACGAATATTGATTATAAGTTATCTAAAGGCTATAAACGATCGTGGCCAGGTCTCTAAACCCACATAAAAGATTTACCAACCCCTTAGCCTTGTTTTCAACACACCGATTTGATATTAGGGCCATGGCAAGGTCTATGAGTAAATATGTGGAGCTATTTGGCTATATGTACATTCGAATGAATGTTCTTTCATTTGCATGGTTTTATTGGATTATAACTTGAATAACCCATCTATTCAGTAACATTCCAATCTAATGGTGATACTTAAATATAAAAAAAAAGTACCTCTCGTCCTGTGTACTAACCCCTTTGGCATTTTCTTTGAAAACGATAAATACTGATTATAACCAATCTAAATGCTATAAACGACCGTGGTAGGGCTCTCTAAATCTACATAAAAGATTTACCAACCCCTTATCCATGTTTTCAACACACCGATTTAATATTATGGTCATGGCAAGGTCTAGAAGTGAATATGTTGAGCTATTTGGCTTATATGTACATCTGAATGAAAGTTCATTTGTTTGCATTGTTTTATAGGGTTATAAACAACGTATCTTGAATAACCCATCTATTTAATAACATTCCAATCAAATGGTGATACTTCAAAAAAAAAAAAAAGAGTTCCCCCCGTCCTGTGTACTAACCCCTTTGGCAGGTTCCTAAAAATGACGAATACTGATTATAAGCTATCTAAATGCTATAAACGACCGTGGCATGGCTCTCTAAACCCATATAAAAGATTTACCAACCCCTTAGCCAAGTTTTCAACACACCGATTTGATATTATGGCTATGGCAATGGCTATGAGTGAATATGTTGAGCTATTTGGTTTATATGTACATTCGAATGAAAGCTTATTTGTTTGCATGATTTTATTGGATTATAAACAAAGTAACTTGAATAACCCATCTATTAAGCAACATTCCAATCTAATGGTGATACTTCAAAAAAAAGAAAAGAAGAAGAAGAGTACCCCGCGACCTGTATATTGATTATAAGCTATCTAAAGGCTATAAACGACCATGGCAGGCTATCTAAACCCACATAAAAGATTTACCAACCCCCTTAGCCTTGATTTCAACACACAAATTTGATATTATGGTCATGGCAAGGTCTATAAGTGAATACATTGAGCTACTTGGCTTATATGTACATTTGAATGAAAGTTCATTTGTTTGCATTGTTTTATTGGGTTATAAACAACGTATCTTGAATAACTCATCTACTTAGTAACATTCCAATCAAATGGTGATACTTCAAAAAAAATTAAAAAAAATAAAAGAGTTCCCCCCGGTCTGTGTTCTAACCCCTTTGGCATGTTTTTAAAAATGACGAATAATGATTATAACCAATCTTAAAGCTATAAACGATCGTGGCCAGGTCTCTAAACCCACATAAAAGATTTACCAACCCCTTAGCCTTGTTTTCAACACACCGATTAGATATTAGGGCCATGGAAGGTCTATGAGTAAATATGTGGAGCTATTTGGCTATATGTACATTCGAATAAATGTTCATTCATTTGCATGGTTTTATTGGATTAAAAACAACGTAACTTGAATAACCCATCTATTCAGTAACATTCCAATCTAATGGTGATAATTAAATATAAAAAAAGTACCCCTCGTCCTGTTTACCTACCCCTTTGGCATTTTCTTAAAAATGACTAATACTGATTATAACCAATCTAAAAGCTATAAACGACCGTGGCAGGGCTCTCTAAACCTACATAAATGATTTACCAACCCCTTAGCCATGTTTTCAACACACCGATTTGATATTATGGCTATGGCAATGGCTATGAGTGAATATTTTGAGCTATTTGGTTTATATGTACATTCGAACGAAAGTTCATTTGTTTGCATGATTTTATTAGGTTATAAACAAAGTAACTTGAATAACCCATCTATTAAGTAACATTCCAATCTAATGGTGATACTTCAAAAAAAAAGAGTACCCTGCGATCTGTGTACTAACCCCTTTTGCAAATTCTTAAAAATGACGAATATTGATTATAAGTTATCTAAAGGCTATAAACGATCGTGGCCAGGTCTCTAAACCCACATAAAAGATTTACCAACCCCTTAGCCTTGTTTTCAACACACCGATTTGATATTAGGGCCATGGCAAGGTCTATGAGTAAATATGTGGAGCTATTTGGCTATATGTACATTCGAATGAATGTTCTTTCATTTGCATGGTTTTATTGGATTATAACTTGAATAACCCATCTATTCAGTAACATTCCAATCTAATGGTGATACTTAAATATAAAAAAAAAGTACCTCTCGTCCTGTGTACTAACCCCTTTGGCATTTTCTTTGAAAACGATAAATACTGATTATAACCAATCTAAATGCTATAAACGACCGTGGTAGGGCTCTCTAAATCTACATAAAAGATTTACCAACCCCTTATCCATGTTTTCAACACACCGATTTAATATTATGGTCATGGCAAGGTCTAGAAGTGAATATGTTGAGCTATTTGGCTTATATGTACATCTGAATGAAAGTTCATTTGTTTGCATTGTTTTATAGGGTTATAAACAACGTATCTTGAATAACCCATCTATTTAATAACATTCCAATCAAATGGTGATACTTCAAAAAAAAAAAAAAGAGTTCCCCCCGTCCTGTGTACTAACCCCTTTGGCATGTTCCTCAAAATGACGAATACTGATTATAAGCTATCTAAATGCTATAAACGACCGTGGCAGGGCTCTCTAAACCCATATAAAAGATTTACCAACCCCTTAGCCATGATTTCAACACACCAATTTGATATTATGGTCATGGCAAAGTCTATAAGTGAATATGTTGAGCTATTTGGCTTATATGTACATCTGAATGAAAGTTCATTTGTTTGCATTGTTTTATTGGGTTATAAACAACGTATCTTGAGTAACCCATCTATTAAGTAACATTCCAATCTAATGGTGATACTTCAAAAAAAAAAAAAAAAAAGTACCCTGCGACCTGTGTACTAACCCCTTTTGCAATTTCTTAAAAATGACGAATATTGATTATAAGTTATCTAAAGGCTATAAACGACCGTGGCAGACTCTCTAAACCCACATAAAAGATTTACCAACCCCTTAGCCTTGATTTTAACACACCAATTTGATATTATGGTCATGGCAAGGTCTATAAGTGAATACGTTGACTTATTTGGCTTATATGTACATCTGAATGAAAGTTCATTTGTTTGCATTGTTTTATTGGGTTAAAAACAACGTATCTTGAATAACCCATCTATTTAGTAATATTCCAATCAAATGGTGATACTTCAAAAAAAAAAAAAAAGAAGAGTTCCCCTCGGTTTGTGTACTAACACCTTTGGCATGTTCTTAAAAATGACGAATAATTATTATAACCAATCTTAAAGTTATAAACGATCGTGGCCAGGTCTCTAAACCCACATAAAAGATTTACCAACCCCTTAGCCTTGTTTTCAACACACCGATTTGATATTAGGGCCATGGCAAGGTCTATGAGTAAATATGTGGAGCTATTTGGCTATATGTACATTTGAATGAATGTTCATTCATTTGCATGGTTTTATTGGATTATAAACAACGTAACTTGAATAACCCATCTATTTAGTAATATTCCAATCTAATGGTGATACTTAAATATTAAAAAAGTACCCCTCGTCCTGTTTACCTACCCCTTTGGCATTTTCTTAAAAATGACGAATACTGATTATAACCAATCTAAAAGCTATAAACGACCATGGCAAGGCTCTCTAAACCTACATAAAAGATTTACCAACCCCTTATCCATGTTTTCAACACACCGATTTGATATTATGGCTATGGAAATGGCTATGAGTGAATATGTTGAGCTATTTGGTTTATATGTACATTCGAACGAAAGTTCATTTGTTTGCATGATTTTATTGGGTTATAAACAACGTAACTTGAATAACCCATCTATTAAGTAACATTCCAATCTAATGGAGATACTTCAAAAAAAAAAAAAGTACCCTGCGACCTGTGTACTAACCCCTTTTGCTATAAACGACCGTGGCAGGCTTTGTAAACCCACATAAAAGATTTACCAACCCCTTAGCCTTGATTTCAACACACCAATTTGATATTATGGTCATGGCAAGGTCTATAAGTGAATACGTTGAGCTATTTGGCTTATATGTACATCTGAATGAAAGTTCATTTGTTTGCATTGTTTTATTGGGTTATAAATAACGTAACTTGAAGTAACATTCTGATGTGTTGCAAACACATCCAATTTTCCTAAGTCTTTTGTTATGTATTTGAGTCTAATTGAGTCGGTTTTCTTTAGTTTCCGTTTGCTTTTAGTTAAGTTGTGTCTTGGAGTCTTTTATTTATGGCTTTACAAGTTTTGTAGGTGTTAGATGAATTCTCGAGGCCAAGAAAGAAGTTGACAAGAAAAGAAGGAAAAGAGCTGAACAAGAAGGTCCAGGCGTATCGCCTGGGACCTGATGGCTAGTAGGCGATACGCGCGGAAAGAGAAGTCAACGGAGGCTTTAAGTCGGTTTGACCGACTAAATTGTCGTGTAACGGGCGGCAGGCATATCGCCTAGGAAGGACATACCTCCAAGCGATACGCTTGGAGGTCTAAAACCCGCAAAAGAAGCAATTCGAGTATAAATTCGATATTAGGGTTTCTGTTCGGCATTCTTCGATTTCCAGACGAACTCAGGGGCGATTTTGGGCGACTTGAAGAGCAGAGAAGGCCAGGAACAAAGGGGGAATCATCGGTGGATCAGTTTCTCAACACGAATCATCATCGGTCTACCGGGTTTCATCCTTTATTCTTATTGTTCTTAATTTCAATCATGTTTTCTGTCAAAGTTCAGATTTTTACTATTACTCTAGACAGTAATATGAGGCTAGGCTAAATTGTTTGTATTGCCTAGACCCACTTGGATGATTATTTGGTGTTTATGACTTTATTCAGCTTTGATTGATTGATTGATGTTGCACTTTTATTAAATTCCAATGATTATCATGTTTGATGCATATGTGTGTTATGAGCAGATTATTAATTGATTGTTGATGCTTAATTTACCCGCGAATGTCTTTCGGTTTAGGTAGATTATCTAAAGTAGTTGACTTTAGGGTTAATTGCGATAGATTGGTTTAGGGTTCTTCTAGACTATTGCATTGATAATTGAGTGATAGTTTACTTATAATGTGTTGCTAAACTGGAGACTTAAAAGGTACAGGTTTAACGGGTAGTTGGGTTGGTTAAATTTCTAGGGTAGCATTGTCCCAAAAGGAAATGTCCTAGGGTTTTGTCTAGCTTGGTATTCCGTGTCATTCATGGTAGTTATCGGTAGCTCCGGTTATTCTAGGTGTGCTTTAGGTATATCCGAGGGTGGCTAGGGTAATTGAGGTAGGAAGTACTTAAAAGGTGAACTCCTGTTCGAGCGTTAGAAGTGTAGCTAGGAAGGACTTAAAAGGTGAACTAGCCACCATCAGATTAATCGAAGCTGAATGAGGTTATAGATGCTAAGTAGGATTCCAGGGTCTAGGTGATACTCTTCTCTCATCTGAATTCTTCCAAAGTTTCCTGCTTTTGTCTGTTTGTGCGTTGGTTAGTTAATTTCAGTTAATTAAATCTCAACTCAAACTCAAATTACTCAGTATTTCCATTGTAACACCCCAACCCGTAAAGGCTGAGATATCACTATTACAGATATCAAATCAAAACGTCCTTCATAAATATAGCAAAGTCCAAAGTCTTAAAGGAACCAACAACCAAAACAAATCAAAAGTTCAAGGGAAATCCTAATTAATGTTTTATTTATTTAAAATGCTGAAATAACTGAAGTCTTGATGCCACTCGCTCTCATCCCTGAGCCCCCAGATTTCCCTGATTACCTGGAATACGAACATAGCAAACACACAAAAGAAAATACGGCTGAGCCAAAAGTTGCTCAGTAACGGAGAAACAATAGTAAACGAATAAGGTCATGAGCGGAAACAATTTCAAAACAAGACATATGCCAGAACAGAACTGAATAGAACATATAACTGAATTTAACGGAACATATAACAGAATACATATCCAATCTACACGGCAATTAATCAAGAAAATAGTCGTGTAACATATAAAGGAGTACCCAAAGAGCCAGAACAGAAGTGTACATAGCTAGCTAGGCTAATGTACGAGTAGAGATGGCGTGTGTGGCGTACACACGTTACCCCATCCCTCATATAACATATAACTCATAACATATAACGTATAACTGAACTAGGATCGATCCATACGCCTCTAGTGGCCTAAGTACTACACAAGCACCTAATAGAGACGCCGTGAGCATCATTAAGCACCTCACGAAAATGCCTCGTCATTTACGCCCATATGACGGATCAGAAATGCTCGGGTACAGATTAGTAAACATATAAGGTGCATACTGAATAAACAAATCTAAAGGAACATGCAATAATGAGTACAACCCAACTAAATGTATTGCATGCTAGAAACACTAAATCAGATGCATATAACGTATAAACTTTTACGAAATAAAACTGAACAATTAAATAAGTCAAGCGGACCAAAACATGTCAAATACCGAAGGCCAAATAGGTCATGACCCGGAATAGAGCATGAGATACTAAAAGTGAGAAGGGTCGGAATCCGTACCTTAGTCAAATAGCAAGAGCAAAGCAAGCAGTCGGGTTATCTTTAACAATTACTTGGCCTATAGTGATTTCAATACAAATCAAATTATTATTAGAAAGTTTGCCTTTATTTCCTGACTTGATGGTTAGTTGAGTTCCGGCGACAGGGACCTTAGCATATCCTTAATAATTTAAGAGAAGACATGGAAATTTTATCCTTGCTTAACCATAACGTTTGAGTTTCTCAAGTATACAAGGTATAAATATTTGAGTAAATTTATACTGCATTCTAATTTACTAATGACCTGTTAGCAAATTTTTATACTTTATAAAATAAAATAAAATGACATTTGCTAAAAGGTAGTATAACGGTTAGTAAAAGGATTGGGTTGTCTTTATAATTTTGTTAACCTATAGTTTGATATTTATCAACCATAACTTCATGGAATGTTGTTCCTACGGATGCTTTTAAATTGCCAACCATCATAAAATTATAATTTATGTAAGTGAGTACTTGAGTTGTGAAAATGTCAAGCAATATATATATTCTCTAATCTGATGTTCACGAATTACTTGCAGGGATACATATACTTATTTTCTATCATAATTCATACTTTGTTTGTATATTAAAGAACTAGTTAGTGAGATTCTAGAATATTACAAAAATATGGCATCGATTTTACTAGCACATTAAATAACTTAGAACTCTAAAGGGTTTAATAATGATACTAATGTCATCTGTACCTAACATCAGATGGAACTCTTCATCTATTTATACTCTAATATGCAAAATTTGATGGTGTTGGCAAGGAGTAACTCAGTTAGCAAAATTTCCATCATGCTAAGCATACCAACTCAAATCATGCTAGGTTTTATTATTTTATTTTAGATTTGGTCGTTTCATCGTCGGAACAATTTGAGGCAAACACGGATAAAGATACAATTAGTAGTTGCTTCGGGTTCTTACCTTATCAATCGATTGAAGATTATCACGAGCCAACAGTGACCGGTTAACTAGAGCGTTACGGCTTAGCAAAGGAAAAGAAAGATCACAACTTCAAGAGCTTGTAATCTAATCAGAATCCAAAACGAGATGGTGAGGCAAGCGAACGGACCGTATTCGGAACAGAAACATATCGATTTCATAACTAATTTGTGAAGCAATTTCTACCACAATTGAGTTGAACTTTACCTGAATAGCCGAACACGAACCGATTGAAGAATCTCCAAGCATCTTCCTTGGTCACGACCGGAGATGCGGCAGCGAGTTACAGCAGAAGCCTTGAGGGAGGAACCACCAATCTAACGAGGTTCTGCGAGGGTGATCGGATCCAAAGCCGGCGGCGGCGACACAGGTTGCAACGGTGGAGGAGTCGACTTGTGGTGGGGTTCTATGGCATCGCAGAAGGTTAGCATAGAGAGAGATCGAGAGTGAATAGGAGGGGATTATATGGTGGTAGATAGCCATGGAAGGCGCCGATTTCTCGGTTGTTTGTTACGGATGGAGATAAGCTCCCATTGAACGACGATGGCGGAACAGATTTAGTTGTTTTCAATTTTGACTATGAAGTCAAAATCACACTTGTATATCTGATGTTTTTTTTTTCTTTTCGTGAGCCATGGAGGATTACCCTTTATATATATATAATTTCCTTCTTTTCTTTTATTAATTATTATTTTTTACTTTATTCTTATTTATTATTATTCTTAAATGTTAAATTTTTTTTTTTTCGGGTATTACAATTCTACCCCCCTTACAAAGAAATTTCGACCCCGAAATTTGCTAGGTACGGATAACCGGGGACATTTGACATGACGGAAACGGAACATGACTTCGAACATTGAAAACACATACTTTCAGCACATAACGAAAAAACAGATACTTAAATGTCAAAATCAAAATAAAACGTACCAATTGCAGTATGCTGAAGATGGGATCCTAGGACGTGAACATATTAGGATATTGAGACCGAATCGGATCTTCCATTTCCCAAGTAGCTTCGCGTGCAGAATGATTCTTCCATAGAACCTTAACGAAAGGAATAGTCTTGCGACGCATAACACGTTCTTGACGATCCAGAATAGCCTCAGGTTCTTCTTCGAGAGATAAGTCTTCATGAATAAGATGGAGCGGATAGTTCACGACATGAAGCGGATGATAATTGTATCCTCTTAAAAGAGATATGTGAAACACGTTATGCACATGAGAAAGTTGAGGTGGTAAAGCTAAACGATATGAAGATTCTCCAACCCTATCCAGAATTTCAAATGGTCCAATGAACCTAGGGCTGAGTTTTCCTTTAATACCGAAACGACGTACGCCTCGACAAGGCGATACTTTCAGAAATACACGATCACCTTCATTAAACTCTAATTCACGACGATGTCGGTCTGCGTAACTCTTTTGTCTACTTTGTGCTTCTTTTAGTTTTTCCCGGGCAACACTTACCTTTTCATTTGTAATCTGAACTAACTCGGGTCCTTCAATCATCCTTTCACCAACCTCTTCCCAATATATGGGTGCTCTACACTTACGTCCATATAGTAACTCGAATGGTGCCATGTCAATACTTGCTTGCCAACTATTGTTGTAAGCAAATTCAACCAAGCAGAGATATTCGTCCCAGTTCCCTGTCCACTCTAAGGCACAAGCTCGTAGCATGTCCTCGAGTGTTTGAATAGTGCGCTCTGACTGGCCGTCAGTCTGAGGATGAAATGCAGTACTAAACTTCAGCTTAGTGCCCCATGCTGCTTGAAAACCTTTCCAAAAACGAGAAGTAAAACGTGGGTCTCGATCTGACACAATAGAAGACGGGGTGCCATGAAGCCTTATGATCTCCTCAGTAAATACCTCAGACAATTTACTACCTGAAAATCCCTCTTGAATCGGAAGAAAGTGAGCAGACTTCGTTAACCTATCGACCACTACCCATATAGCATCATTTCTTTTGAATGTCTTCGGTAACCCTGTTACAAAATCCATAGATATTTCATCCCATTTCCATACCGGAATAGGTAGAGGTTGAAGCAAGCCACTAACTCTCTGATGCTCGATCTTAACCTGCTGACAAGTAAGACATCTACTAACATACCTAGCCACATCCTCCTTCATTCCACTCCACCAAAAGTGCTGACGAAGGTCCCGATACATCTTTGTAGATCCTGGGTGTATAGAAAATGGCGAACTGTGCGCCTCAGCTAATAACGATTCTCGAAGAGTGGAATCATTTGGCACACACAATCGTTTTCCACACCAAACTACTCCATGTTCATCCACCCTGAATTCTGATTGTTTACCAACCTCAAGGTTTTGCAAGATAGCCCAAAGCTCACCGTCATATTGTTGTGCATCTTTAATCCGAGAGATCAGGTCAGGCTCTATCTGAAATTTAGCAAGATACCCGCTAGTCTCGCCAATATGAAGACTAATACCCAATTGATTTAGATCGTAAATTATATGAGGCTGTAAACAAAGCGAAGCTATCGATCCCGAGTTCTTTCGGCTAAGAGCATCAGCTACCACGTTAGCCTTCCCTGGATGATACTGAATATTGGCATCGTAATCTTTCAATAACTCTAACCACCTTCTTTGTCTCATGTTCAATTCCTTTTGTGTGAAGATATACTTCAAACTCTTGTGATCAGTGAAGATGTCACACGTCTCTCCATATAAGTAGTGGCGCCAGATCTTCAACGCAAAAATAACGGCAGCGAGTTCGAGGTCATGAGTCGGATAATTAACCTCGTATGGTTTTAGCTGTCGAGAGGCGTAAGCAATAACCTTTCCATGCTGCATAAATACGCATCCAAGCCCCTTTTTAGAAGCATCACTATATATCTTGTATCCACCTGTGCCCGATGGAAGTGTCAGAATAGGGGCAGAAACCAGTCTCTTCTTCAATTCCTCAAAGCTATTCTCTCTGTCCTCATTCCAAGAGAATTTAACCCCCTTCCTCAATAACTGCGTGAGGGGTAGGGCAATGATAGAAAATCCCTCTACAAATCTGCGATAATAACCGGCAAGGCCAAGAAAGCTTCGAACCTCAGAGGCAGATGTAGGTCTAGGCCATTTAGTGATCGCCTCAACCTTAGCTGGATCCATAGTAATACCGTCCGCAGAAACGACGTGACCGAGAAAAGCTACTTGGCTTAGCCAGAAATCGCATTTTGAGAATTTAGCATAAAGCTTCTTCTGACGTAGAGTCTCGAGCACAATACGAAGATGGTTTTCATGTTCTTCCTTACTCCGAGAATATACCAAGATGTCATCAATAAAAACTATAACAAACTTATCCAGAAAATCATGAAAAATCCGGTTCATCAAGTCCATAAAAACTGCCGGAGCATTGGTTAGCCCAAACGGCATAACCAAGAATTCATAGTGACCATACCGAGTGCGAAATGCTGATTTCGAAACATCAGAATCTTTGATCTTCAACTGGTGATATCCAGACCTCAGATCAATCTTGGAAAAACACTTTGCGCTCTGAAGCTGATCGAATAAGTCGTCAATACGAGGTAGCGGATAACGATTTCGGATGGTGATCTTATTTAACTCACGATAATCGATGCAGAGTCTCATAGAGCCATCTTTCTTCTTCACGAACAAGACCGGCGCGCCCCATGGCGAAACACTCGGTCTAATAAATCCGAGCTCCAGTAACTCCTGTAACTGCTCCTTAAGCTCCTTCAGTTCCAGAGGTGCCATACGATACGGTGCCTTAGAAATTGGTTCAGCACCTGGAATAAGGTCAATGGTAAACTCCACTTCGCGATCTGGGGGGAGTCCAGGTAACTCCTCGGGAAAGACGTCTGGGAATTCAGAAACAATCGGATAGTCAGATATACTTGGCACATCAGATGTTATAGCCTTCACCGAAGCTAGGAATCCCGCACAACCATGTGATAGGAATTTTTGAGCCTTGAGTGCAGATATGATTTTCAAAGATTTTCGAGGCTGGGTCCCCTGGTAGGTAAGTTCTGGACATAGAGGGTCACCAAAAAGAACACGACGAGTCTGACATTCGATTGTGACACGGTGTCGAGATAGCCAATCCATACCAAGAATAATATCAAAGTCTTGCATTTGCATAGGAAGTAAATCCGCATAATAGATAGTGGACATAACTCGGATTGGACAATCTTTATATACATACGATATAATAGCAGAGTCACCTAAAGGAGTAGTAATCCTCAAGATATCGTCTAAAGCAGTAGGTGCAATCATCAAATACTTAGCAAATAACAGAGACACAACAGAATGCGTAGCACCGGTATCAAATAAAACACATATATCACGTTCGCCCAAACATAGAGTACCAGAAACCGTACCTGGAGCATTAGCTGCATCATTAGCTGTAAGAGCAAAAACTCGACCACCTGCTGTAGACCTAGCAGGTTTCTTCCCATTATCATTCTCTGGACAATCCTTAATCTTGTGTCCAGAACGTCCGCATTTGAAACATAATCCTTCGGCAAAACGACATACACCCTTATGAGGTTTCCCACAAGTGGTGCATGGAGGAACATTGTCACGACCTTGCGGTGGGTGCTGATTTAATGGTTGAGCATGAGTAGGGGCCGGTTGTATCTGATTATTAGCTGCCTTTGGATTCTGATTTCGGTTCTGATCGCGATTCTTCCAGCTACGAGTATGATAGGTGTTGTTTCGATCAGATTTGTTTCGACGATCTCGAGGTGGTGAAGACTGATTTTTGTTTGTCTGGGAAGAAGACTGATCATAGTTACCATCCCTGGGCCGTTTACGACTATCATCAGAGAATTTATTCCTGTCTTTCTTATCATTAGCCAAGTTCTTAACCGCATCCACCACTTCATTGATATCCCTGAACTGAAAATTCAAGATAAACTTCCTGTCTCGCTCACATACTGCCCACTTAAAGTTCTCAATCTGTTCCTCACGCGTGCCTGCAGCTGTACCAAGGAAGCTCACCAACCTAACGAACCGTGTTTTAAAATCATTTATGGACTCATCATTCCTTTGCCTTATGTTAGCATATTCTCGACGATATTCAGAGCGGTCAGCAGCTGTGAAGTACTGTTCATAAAATAATGCCCTAAAGTCATTCCATGGAAGTGTAGCTGCGTAAGCACTCCCGCCTCTAGCTGCTTTCAGAGTTTCCCACCAACGAAGGGCATCATCCTCTAGCTTGTATGCTGCCAATCTGACTTTGAATACATCATCCACCCCAAGTACTTCAAACAATTTTTCAATGTGAGCAATCCAGTTCTGGGCCTCGACAGGGGTCGTAGCAGTACTAAACGAGTTAGGCCTTTGCTTCTGAAAACGCTCCAGCCAAACATGAATACCAACAGGAGGTGGTGGGTTGCCGTCTCCACCGTTACCACCATTCCCACCATTTCCATCATCTCCACCATTACCACCATTGCCGTCATCTCCACCATTACCACCATTGCCGTCATCTCCACCATTACCACCGTTTCCATCGTCTCCACCGTTTCCACCATTTCCACCATTTCCACCATTTCCACCGTTGCCACCAGCTCCGCCAGGATTTTGTTGTAACTGCTGAATCAAATTTGGAATCATTGCGGTAATCGCAGCATTGACGGCATTAGCAATTAGAGTCTCTAAAGGAGGGTCATTCGCATTGTTCTTACGAGTACTTCTCTTAGGAGGCATCTGAAACGAATGTGTACTTATGAGCAGACAAATATAAAGGAGAGCAAAACTAAAGGATACAGATAGGTGAACGGTGAAATCCTAACCCAACGTCTACCCATTACCTCACAGGTTAAATTATTAGGGTTTAAGTTTTCTACAAGAAAGAGCCTTTGCTCTGATACCATAATTGTAACACCCCAACCCGTAAAGGCTGAGATATCACTATTACAGATATCAAATCAAAACGTCCTTCATAAATATAGCAAAGTCCAAAGTCTTAAAGGAACCAACAACCAAAACAAATCAAAAGTTCAAGGGAAATCCTAATTAATGTTTTATTTATTTAAAATGCTGAAATAACTGAAGTCTTGATGCCACTCGCTCTCATCCCTGAGCCCCCAGATTTCCCTGATTACCTGGAATACGAACATAGCAAACACACAAAAGAAAATACGGCTGAGCCAAAAGTTGCTCAGTAACGGAGAAACAATAGTAAACGAATAAGGTCATGAGCGGAAACAATTTCAAAACAAGACATATGCCAGAACAGAACTGAATAGAACATATAACTGAATTTAACGGAACATATAACAGAATACATATCCAATCTACACGGCAATTAATCAAGAAAATAGTCGTGTAACATATAAAGGAGTACCCAAAGAGCCAGAACAGAAGTGTACATAGCTAGCTAGGCTAATGTACGAGTAGAGATGGCGTGTGTGGCGTACACACGTTACCCCATCCCTCATATAACATATAACTCATAACATATAACGTATAACTGAACTAGGATCGATCCATACGCCTCTAGTGGCCTAAGTACTACACAAGCACCTAATAGAGACGCCGTGAGCATCATTAAGCACCTCACGAAAATGCCTCGTCATTTACGCCCATATGACGGATCAGAAATGCTCGGGTACAGATTAGTAAACATATAAGGTGCATACTGAATAAACAAATCTAAAGGAACATGCAATAATGAGTACAACTCTACTAAATGTATTGCATGCTAGAAACACTAAATCAGATGCATATAACGTATAAACTTTTACGAAATAAAACTGAACAATTAAATAAGTCAAGCGGACCAAAACATGTCAAATACCGAAGGCCAAATGGGTCATGACCCGGAATAGAGCATGAGATACTAAAAGTGAGAAGGGTCGGAATCCGTACCTTAGTCAAATAGCAAGAGCAAAGCAAGCAGTCGGGTTATCTTTAACAATTACTTGGCCTATAGTGATTTCAATACAAATCAAATTATTATTAGAAAGTTTGCCTTTATTTCCTGACTTGATGGTTAGTTGAGTTCCGGCGACAGGGACCTTAGCATATCCTTAATAATTTAAGAGAAGACATGGAAATTTTATCCTTGCTTTGTCACACCCCCAATTTCCACCTAACGGAGTTTAACCGCGTGAGGGTATGATCCAGACCAGGATCCCAAACTTCAGTTACAACCAAACCATAACAGAGTTTAATTCAGGTAAGTAAAGAGCAGTTATTACAGTCCAAAGTGTATTAACGATTCAGCGGAAGCATAAAACGAATTACAGATATTGTTTACGAAATGTTTAATTCAGCTGATTTGAGACATAGTTTTCAATTCAAAAAGGGATGTCCAGTACTGCCGCTGCCTGGTGCCCTCAATGATCCTCCTAGCGACCTGAAAAGCATTCAACAATCAAGTGTCAGCCAAGGCTGGTGAGTTCACTAAGCGGTCTACCCGTCACAAGTAGACCAAGATTTTATGATCAAAGAAAGGTAAAACACAATCATTATCATAAGTCTTGTAAATTTTCCATATCGTAGGTAGCTAGCCTAAGTTATGCACATTGGAATTGTTCGCAACCGAAGCTGACAATGTATAGGTATTACCTACGGATTTTGCCTTCCCGTGTCCTGAAAGACCACGGAGGGTAGGGTAACATTGGTCCCAGTCCGACCGCCAGTCGGGTTGGTGCATCCCGTGCACCGCTGGGTGGGGGTGTCAATCCCCAGTAGTACTACTCAACATCACCTAGCTATTCTATATTAACGGCCCGAATGTAAGGACTTTTTAGTTTATCAATCAATTCAATGATACATATGATATTTGGTCGGAAAAGTTTACTTAGTAAGAAATACCTTACCGCTGCACGTTATCATCCCTGAAAGGACATAACAACATATAGTAATGAACTCACCTTAGGTTGCTCAGCTTATTCTTCAAATAAACTTGGTTATGATTGTTAACGAGGACCTAGTAATCACATTAAGGTCTTAGGTGTTAGGTTGTTTAACTTTTAGCTATACCGCTAAGACCATAACACTAGCACATTTGAAAGTACGACACGACATAACGACGCACGACAACGATGGTTGATCATACGCAAGTGTTTATATACATCAGGAGTCCAAGCAAGTATTATCATAATATAGAGCATGCAAGTCATGGCATATCATTCAAGCAAATTGTACAAGTTTGGATTCTGGTAACAGTTTCGCTAGCAGTTTCGCTAGGCAGTTTCGCCGTGTACACGGGCAGCACTTTCGCTAGGCAGTGCCCGGTGACACAGTTTCGCTAGGCTAGTTTCGCTCGAAACTGTTGGCACAGTTTCGCTAGCCTAGTTTCGCCCGAAACTGGTTTGAACTTTCGTTCAGGGAATTTCGCTCAGCAGATTCGCTCGGACAGGTCTGGTCAGTTCACCTAGCGACACTATAGTTTCGCTGGACTAGTTTCGCTAAAGGGAGATAGGCACAGTTTCGCTACACAGTTTCGCCTGATGAAGGCACAGTTTCGCTAGTCGCTAGAAAAACCCGTAAATTTGCCTAAAAATCTTTCTAACAGCTTCTGTAACACATGCAAATCAATATCTAGCATACCTAAACGTTTACTAACATCATGGGAGCAATTCTAACACCTAAAACATGGTTTCTAGTCATCAATTTGTCAAAAATGCAATTTCACATAAATAGCCTAATCTAGCATGGATCTTCATACATACAAGGCAAGTTGCAGAATTTATGTTACATCTAGCATCCCTAAGTATCATATCAGTAGCAGAAATCATTGCATGTGGAATTTATGTTACATCTTAGTTAAGCATACAAGAAATGCATATAGGTGGTTCATGTGACTCACGGATGATCTCCTATGCTCAAGATGGAAGAAGACTTGAGGCTGGAATCTCGGTTTCTTGTGAAGTTCTCTGCTGGCCAGAAGTCACAGGAGAGGGAGAGAGCAGGTGTGTGTGTGTTTTGTGTGAAGTGAGTAAGAAATGAGAAAGTTAGGCTTGGGTTTGCTTATATAAGGTGCCAGTTTCGCCCGCAATTTCGCTGGCAGTTTCGCTGGCCACGCGAAACTGGTCAGGCATCAGCTAACCGGGCGAAACTGTAATTTCGCCCAGTAGTTTCGCTGGTCACCAAAAGGGTCAATTTCCACTCTAAGTAAAATAAACACAATTCCTCGATAAATCACACAATTGCACAATTGATTGAGTAAGCACGTTGCATAACTTCACACAGTGGTAACAAGTAAATAATCATATAACACATTTGGACGGGTTCGGTGATCAACCAAAGGTCGTGAACGTATTCGGTCTAGTTAAGTAGTAGTTTTTATTTGTAACGTGACTAACGGAGTTTGTCTAACGGAGTTAACTTGAGAAATTGCAGTTGTCACAGCCTCCCCATGTTAAGGAATTTTCGTCCCGAAAATTAGCTAGTACCTTGGGTTGATGCGGAGGCCTGATCGAACAGGTGAGGATATTTCTTTCGCATCTGGTCTTCTCGTTCCCATGTGAATTCCGGTCCACGTTTCGATTGCCATCTAACCTTGACAATTGGGATCTTGCTTCGTTTTAATGCCTTTTCTTCGCGTCCCATTATTTCAACAGGTTGCTCTACAAATCGGAGTTGCTCGTCAACGTGGAGCTCCTCGAGTGGAACTACTAAAGTGTCAT
>JBCNJP010002241.1:0-10826 GCA_039602395.1 Deinandra increscens subsp. villosa | reverse complement strand
TGGCTAACATGTACTTACGCATTAGAGTTCATTCGTTCGCATGGTTTTATCGGGTTATATACAAAGTAAGCTGAATAACTCATGTATTTAGTAACATTAATTTATAATGGTGATCTTTAAAAAAAAAAGAGTAGTCGTGTACCAACCTCTTTGACATTTTTTTCTGAGGGCTTTGAGCGACTGTGGCAGGCCCTTACTGGCCACATAAACGATGAACCACCCCTTAGCCTTGGTTTTCATACACCGGTTTGAGATTATGGTCATGGCAAGGTTTATGAGTGAATATGATGAGCTATTTGGCTAACATGTACTTTTGTATTGGAGTTCATTCGTTCGCATGGTTTTATTGGGTTATATACAAAGTAAGTTGAATAACTTATCTATTCAGTAACATTTCATTCTGATGGTGATCTTTAAAAAAAAAAGTAGTCGTGTACTAACCCATTTGGCATTTTTTTTTTTAAATGACTACTAGTGTTTATAACCAATCTAAGGGCTTTGAGCGACCGTGGCAGGCCCTCCCTGGCCACATAAACGATGAACCACCCCTTAGCCTTGGTTTTCATACACCGATTTGAAATTATGGCTATGCCAAGATCTATGAATGAATATGATGAGCTATTTGGCTAACATGTACTTTCGGATTAGAGTTCATTCGTTCGCATGGTTTTATCGGGTTATATGCAAAGTAAGTAGAATAACTCATGTATTCAGTAACATTCCATTCTAATGGTGATCTTTTAAAAAAAATAGTCGTGTTCTAACCCATTTGGTACTTTTTTTAAAACGACTACTAGTGATTATAAACAATGTAGGCTTGAGCGACCGTGGCAGGCCCTCCGACGACAGAGATACAAACAAGCAGTCGTAGATGACGCCTAATTGGGAGTTAAAGAATTGTTGCGATCGTGACCAGAAGCTCCTTCTCGCTACCGTCTACATGGAGGTTAAATTTTTACCGGGTTAGATCATTAAAGTTTTTATCAGATGGAGCCGGATTATACTATGTACTATGTTGACACTCAAAAATCAAAACTAAAATCAAAACCAAAGCTTTCCTTGGTTTGTGGTGTGGGCCAATAGAGAGACATGGTTTTGTGTTTGCAGGTATGGCCCCACCTAAAACTAGATTCAGTTTTAGAATTGACATTTTCTTAACAAAACTTGTAAATAATTGTATACTAGTTAGTGTCCTGGGTAAATACCCGAGGCTGAGATATAAAAAAAATAAACAAATTATAAGATCTTTCCTTACTTGTAAATACCATTTATTTTTTTAATTCAAAAATCTATAAAAATGACACATAAGCTAATCCTAGGTGGCACACCTTAAATTGTGTCACCTACACATTAAAAACTTGTGTTTATTATATAGTATAGATTTTTTAATTCAAAAATCTATAAAAATGACACATAGGCTAATCCTAGGTGGCACACCTTAAATTGTGCCACCTAGACATTAAAAACTTGTGTTTATTATATAGTATAGATATAGACTCCTAACTTAACCTTTATTTTATGAGTTCTTTTATGCAATTTTTATTAATCTATAAGTTCTTGTCACCTACACTATCAATTATACTTCTTGTTTCTTTTTTTTTCAATTATTTTTTAATTACATTTAACTCATTTTTTCTTCCATTTTTTCTTCACAATGGCATGACGTGTGACAAGTTAGTGATAAATTTTTATTTTTTCTAAATCATTTTTAATTATTTTTATTTTTTTAAATTGTATTTTAAGTGTCTCATTCATTTTAGTTTTGGTTTCACACGCTTAACTCTTTCGATGTTTGTATAAATATAATGAAACATTAGAGGTTATACAGAACGAACACACAATAACGTGTGCGCCGCAACATCTAGGTTAAATTAAAATAAAATAAATATAAAAAGTAAGAGAAGAACCTTCTAAATACAATGATTTGGAAAAGAAAAAAAACCTCAAAAAATGTTTTAAAAAATAAAACTTAAAATTGAAAAAAAAAAAAAAGAACGAGTGGAAGCATTTTGGACCACAAGGGAGACATTACAAATCATATCTATGTGGCTAACTGTTTGGTTTTATTTCTTTAACTATTTTGCCTCTTGATCTTTCATTTATTTAACCTTAAAACCCAAACCCAAAGTCCCTGGGATTACATCATCTATTATAGGTGACGACTCATTGATCAAGAGACCATGAGTTCGAGCTTTAAGACACCTGGTTTTACCACCAGTTGAGTTGGGGTGGGTTTTCTTCGAAGATGATATAACACATATGGTCTCGGACTCTTGAGTACCTCACTGTCAACGTCTCGTGAGTATCATGGCAATATATTTACCAGATGTAACCCCAGATAACCGGGTTTGATATTTAATGTTCAAAATTTATTTTTATTTTTTTTTAAGTAAACTATGAAAGGTGAGAGATATGCTAGAAGGGGGCCAAATAGGCATATATTAATTTACTTTTTAGGATAATGATAAAAGAAAGAAAATAAAGAATAGTGAAAACCAGTGTCAAAAAACAAAACCATGAAACCAAATCAGTTAACGGCTTACCAAAACCAGAAACCGCCGCCAAACAGATCTCTCTGTTCACGACACCTGTAAATACGACCACTCGCTATAAGATATGCATTCAATCTTCTTTTCTTTCTCAATTAACAAAAACACACTCCAGAATAAGATTAATAATTTAGAAATTGAAATCGATGGAACGGAAGATACTGGTGGCGATCGACGAAGGGGAAGAGAGCACTTACGCGCTCTCATGGTGTCTCAAAAACTTCGTCTCCGAGAATTCGAAAGACATCCTCGTACTACTCTACGTCAAACCGCCGCACGTTGTTTACTCTGCTCTCGACGGAACAGGTACCACCACACTATAATTGTGTCTTTTTTTTTTCCAAGATTTTTTTAGTGTTAATCTTTTTAAATTTACGTTCTTTTTAACGGTGTTTGAAGCTACCTTGGTATTTTATTCCGGTGAATTTTTTTAAAATCGGGTTGCAACTATTTATATAGGACAGGATTTGACACTTTAGAGCATTCACATAATATTTTTCATAAAATTTGTATTTTATTCCGGTGATTTTTTTAAAACGGGATTGCAACTATTTATATAGGACAGGATTTGACACTTTAGAGCATTCACATCCTATTTTTCATAAATTATGTGATGGTAAAGTCTAAAATTTGATGTTTGCTTGTGAATATTTGACAAAAAAGTTTGATAAATTTGAATATTCGACAAAAAACGATTAGTTCTCTAAACCTTGAGCTTTGGTTGTGAGTAAAGAGGGAAAATGTAATGATTGGCGTATAAAAAATATTATTTAATTATGGTTGTGAGGAAAAGCGAGAAAATATAGGGATGTAGATGAAGAATGTGCTATGAATCCTATAAAAAGAAAAGGGTACCTAACGTTTAAAAAACTCTCTTGAGTCAAGTTTTAAACTTACACTTCGAAACTCCCGAACACCGAACCATCATCCCATGTTAGCTCCGATGGCGGAGCTCGAATATTTATATAAGGTGGGCGAAAGTCAATACAAAGTTGATACATATAAAATTGACGCTTCTGAGCGAAAAAGCGACAACGACTCATTACGTATAAAATTTTCAAACGAAACACATGTGAATTTACACTTCTGCGCGAAAAACGGAAGGACACGTCCCGGGCCGCTTAAAATCCGCCCATGGAGCTCCTCTAGAATGAACTAGCCTTCTAAATTTATTTAAAATGAAAATCAATCTACACATCTTGCCTTTTAAATTGACTCAACAATCAACATGAAAATCAATCTATACATTTTGCATTTTCATTACATATTATGTTTTTTATTTGATAATCAATTTCATTGAAATCCTTAAAAAGAATAAATATATTATTGTGATCACAGGGTATTTGTTTTCTCAAGATATAATTGCAACGATGGATAAGTACAGGAACGAGGTAGCTGAAACTGTGATTGAGAAAGCCAAGAAGCTTTGCAAAGACAGCCTTCAAGATGTCAGAATTTTCTTTCTTTATTTCTTTCTTTCGAATTCGAGCACTTTTAGTTACCTTCTTTGGTGAATCCGGTTAGGCAATTTGAGACTTGTGTGCAGGTGAAGGTGGAGACGAGAGTGGAGATCGGCGATCCGAGGGATGTGATCTGCGATGTGGCCGAGAAAATGGGTGTCGATATGGTGGTGGTCGGTAGCCACGGCTACGGTTTGATCAAGAGGTAAGTGTTTTGATCATAGCAAGTCGAGATCATCCCACACGGTTTAGATAGATGACCGTGTGACTTGTATATTTGAGTCGTGTAGGAATCCTATGGCTTTTTCAAACTTTGATTTTGACTTTTTTCAAAATTTGACGTGTTAGTATGTCGTCTAGGATGGTCAAACAAACAGTTGTCCTCAAAGTTTGAAAATTTTGACTACCATCTGAGCTGTACTGGACG
This sequence comes from Deinandra increscens subsp. villosa, assembly GCA_039602395.1. Classification (NCBI taxonomy): domain Eukaryota; kingdom Viridiplantae; phylum Streptophyta; class Magnoliopsida; order Asterales; family Asteraceae; genus Deinandra; species Deinandra increscens. Next base: position 6,390 of record JBCNJP010002241.1, on the reverse strand, counting down.
GTAATATGACTTTTTCAAACTTTGAGACGCGATTATACAACACAGTCAACTGTTGACAAAGTTCGAAAATTTTAAAAAAGTCAAAGTCAAAGTCAAACTCGCATAGTTAAGTTTTGAAATTTTTAAAAAAATCAAAGTCAAACTCACATAGTTAACTGTCGGCAAAGTTTGAAATTTTAAAAAAGATTCAAACTTTGACGACTATACGAGACAGTCAACCGTCGCTAAAGTTTCAAAAAAAATTAAAAAGTCAAAGTCAAACTCACATAGTCAACCGTCGGCAAAGTTTGAAAATTTGAAAAAGATTCAAACTTTGAGATCGACTATACGAGACAGTCAACCATCTGCTAAAGTCAAAGTCAAATCAAAGTATGAAAATGCAGACGGTTGACCGTCTTTTGAACCGAGTAATCAGGTATGAGATTAGAAAGATGATTAGAAAGATGATGATGCAGAAATAGGCGATCGCTTCATAAATAGATTTAATTTATGATGATAAATAAATTGGAGATGATTGAAAATTTCAGGGCATTTCTTGGAAGTGTGAGCAACCACTGTGCACAGAACAGCAAGTGTCCAGTTTTGATAGTGAAGAGGCCCAAGAATTCTGTTGCAACTTCTACTTCTTGAGGTTGAAGATGATGAAGTTTCTCTGAGTTTGATCTATTTGGTTTCTTCTTTAGTTAATGGTGCTTGTTTTTGGTACGTGGTCAATGATTGTTGATGATATGTGTGGTTTAAGCTTTTGGGTTTTAAGGTTAACTGGTTTCAATAACATTGGATAATTCATTTCAACAGTATTGTAATTTCAAGATTTATTAGATTTTGTCTAGCTTTTTTTTATATTTCCCCTTTTAACCTCTAAAACATACAAATACAAAAACACCAATAAAAGTGGCTACCGGAAAGAGTGATAAATGTAATAATTAAGGTGTTACTTATAACACTAATATATTTTTTCTAAGATCATTTAATTAAAGATTATTTATACCAATTAAGTCTACTTTTAAAGAAACTATCTCCGTAAACGGTCGGATGAAAAATCTGTCAGGCTCAGGGATCAAACTCATGACATTTCAGTTCTAAGTCTTTCCCTCATCATCAAATACCATTTGACCAAATGACTCAGGAATCTAACTCATGACCTTTCAATCCTGACTTATCACCATAACAATAATATCATATTATATAATATTGTGATTCTAAAATCTAGAAAATTTAAATTGATCCTGGCGCATCACTTATATTATCATCGTTACCTACCTATCTACAAACTACAACAGTGTGTATTTTCTATTTTACACTTAGTGGTCCTTGTTGTCATTAAAAGTAAAACACGCAAAACAAATAGTTATAATCAATTAATCTTTTAATTTATTTGTAAAAATTAATTTTTTCCTCTAAAAAAATTATGTAGTGTAATAGCTAATTATTTTTTAGCGTAAATATTAATTAACTCTTTTATTAACTATTTTTTTTAGTTTAATTCAATCAATTAAATTATAACTTTTTTAAATAAAAATATAATTCTTTATAATTACATTAGAGATAAGAATTTTAATAGTTTATAACTGAATTATGGTAACTTTAAAACCGGGTGTGTGTATAAACACTCCATGGGTTAGGGACATGGGTTTTTCATAAAATAACAAGATTTTCTATCAAATTGAAGATAAGTATATAAAGAGTCGATGCCGTCGAGTCTAAACATACCGTTAAAAAATATAAAATCCATTTTTTCTAAAAGAAAAGTTTAATTTAAATAAATTTAATCTCAATGAACACCTTCGTTTTATATAATGGCTTCTTAACCCTTATATTTTGCATTTATCTGTTTTTATATCTTTCCAAAGAGAGAAGAAGCACACTTTCATTCATCGATCACCCTGATGAATAAGAATCAATCATAATCACAACCATAAACAAACAGTCTCCAAAATCCAATCTTTTTACAATTCCATCGCTACCCTTCTAAATCTTTAGGGGGCTTGTTCGATTTCCACTTCTCCGAAACCCTAGTTTGCTTCCAGAAATTAGGTTTCCAATTTCAGGGCTTTGGAATGGAATCATCGTCTCCAATGATCACTCCGGAAGATGTATTTGAATCGTTGAAGAACGACGGCACAATTGACACTTTGAGGTTGAAGATCATTAATCAGCTCAAAGCCAATGTAGGTTTTCAATTTTTCATCATCCTTTTGTTTCCATATTACTGTATCTTCTATGTATTTATATGTTCTTGAACTTTGAATCAATTTCTGCTCGATTTTGAACTTGAAATTTGATCTTTGACATTTGATTTCTCTGTTAGGGTTAGCTTTAAGATTAGAGGAATGTAGCAGAGGTTAAATCATATGAAAAAACTAAAAGAATGTTATTTTATACATTACCTCAAATTATGCCTGATTTTTTTTAGCTTGATCTTTGATTTTTATTTTCTCTTTAGGGTAGAGTGGACACCCAAATAGGCATGTAAACGAACCGTAGTGAATACAAAGAAAGAAAATTGAAAATATGCAGGGCTAATTATAATTTAAAATAATTTATTTATTTATGAAATTAAACATAAATAAACAAACACAAATAAACGAAATATATGAACGAATGAGACATGTCTTCGTGTTCGGTCATTTAATTAAATGAACAAAAATTTATGTTCGTGTTCGTTTATGTTTTAAATAAACGAACTTTCCGTAGAACGGTTCACTAAACTGTTCACTGAACGTTCGTTTTGTTTACATGCTTACACCCAAATAAACATAGACTTGTGTATTACTTGAGTTCAGTTTTATTTACTTTTTGAAAATGGGAAAAGGATGATTTCCCTGTTAAGATAGCAATTTGTCTCGGCCGTAGAAAAGTTATAATCGAATTGAGTTAACAGAGTGATCACATTAAGGAAGCGAAAGGCTAAAAAATCGCCCGGTTTGATTTAGAAAGGCGCTATTATTAGGATTAGATATCGTTGATCTTAAGCAAACTGAAACTATGGTCTGAAGGTAGTCCTTATTTGGTGTAGTGCATTAACTGATTAACACTGTTTTGTAGTGTTTTTGTGTCTTCCCTTTCTTTGACTTTTTTTTTATATAAGTTCATAATCACCCCCCTATGTTCCAAACTTCCAATCAACAAAAACTCTACAAAGTGAAAAGATGAAGTGGCATTAAAAAAAACAATCATTTTTATCTTGTATCGTTTTTTAGAGGTTAAAATCGATCTTTTGATGGGTGAACCGTGTTTCAGGGAACCCACATAAGTGACACTGCATTAGCCCAGTGAAATAAAGGGTATATGGTTATTCACTTAGTTTCATTAAGAATAGAAAAGATAAAGAATGTAGTCTGTGTACCTTCATTAGCCCTTACCGAAATCATCATTAAAATGCTACGATTTTAGATCGTTGTGAGGAGTTTTAAGTGTTGTATTTGTTAGTTATTTGATCTTTTGATCTCAAGATTGGTTTTTTGTATAGGAAGATTTAAAGAGTACCACTATAAAAATGGTAGAGCAGAGTAAGGTTCTCAACACACCAGGGGCAGAGAAACAAACCAAAAGGGAACTCTTTGATGCTCTTCGGCAAGAACTCGAGTAAGATTTTATAAAACGATCTTATTTTCTAAATCATAATTCATTTGAAGACTTGATAAGTCTTTCCCTTCAATATATTACCGAATGACGTCAAATTCTATATCGGTTTTGATTTTATGCAGAACCCCTGTGCTTGAAAAGGCTTCTAAATCAGTTTGGGAGTTGATTTTAGATGGGAATGGATTAGGGAGAGAAATAAATGAAACAGTTGAGAAAGTGTTTTTTAGGCTAAGTGGCAAGGAACCGTCGGCATTTGCTCCCAATGGTGATATACAACCCGGAAAAGGAAAAGAGAAAATGGCTGAAAAAAGCAAAGGAAAAGAAAAAGAAAAAGAAAAAGAAAAGGAAAAAGGAATTCAAAAGGAGAAGGATAATGTGGACCCTACACCAAAGAAGCGAAAACTGGACGAGTCGACGAATTTGAAAGACTCTGCAGAAGAAGTTGCAAACTGATCTACAAAAGTTCTTTCAGTTATCAAATCTAAGAACCCTAGGCAAGTTTCACTATCTAACAGTCTTTATTCCCTTGCTTTATTTGTTTTTCATGGATATATGGTTCTTTGAAGTTGTAACAGACTAACAGTTAGATAATAAGCTGTTTGATTGGTTGGCAAGCTTTAGATTTTTAAGGAACTAATCAGTAAAATGACTGAAAAGTCCATTCTTGTGAAGAAACATATCTTACTATTTTCATGGGTACTTTTTGAAGACAACTAACTTGCTTATGAAATTGAATAATGTTGAAGAAAAGGAAAACAACATTAATATTTTGAATTTTTCATAGTTTTTATTTGTTCAAAATTGAAAAGTTATTACCTTTGTTATTAACATGTGATGGTTTGATAAAATCAGGAAGCAAATCTGCAGAGTCTTACAGCAGCTATGGTGGTGATCTTTTGAGACGCTTTAATGGCTGAAGTTCTACCTGCCACTTTTCGGTTTGTGATCTTGAGTTTATTTGAGGTGTTAACAAATTGTCTTTGGCTACTGGTTCGGGTTTTTGGTGTTGAACCATTTTTTGGGTTTCACCAAAGTCAAACCGAGGTAATGTAATTTTATATCAAGATGTTTTAACTTTTAACAAATAGAACTGAATTAGATTGACTACCTTTAGTTTAAAGATCAACTTAATTTGTTTTGGTCCATAAAATTCTGGACATGATTTGCCCTATTATAACAAATGTTAAATGTGTTTGACAAAAATAAAGTCAAAAGGTATGCATTTAGCTTGAGATGTTTTATAATTGGCAATCCTGTAAGATTTGCACTCTTCAGCTCCTGGTGACATGAAATGATGAAAATCCGTTCATTTCTACCGATTTGCACTGCCACTGACGATACGAAGACTATGGAGAAACTATCTGCACCTTCTGTCGTGGTTCTCGCCGGTATCATGGTTGTTTCTGCTTCTTATGACGTATTTAATCTTGTCTGTCGATTTCGACCTAAAAAACTTGATCGGGTGTTCTAATGGAATGTTTTCTCAATTAACATCTCCAAAATTGACATGAAATGTTTATAAAGTATATTAATTCGTAATGTGTTTTTGAATATATTATGAGTTGGGTTCTATTTAATAGGTAAATAACCATAACAATTGTGATTCGTATCACGGTAAAATTTCATATATGCTGTATCTTTTGTTAGTACAACTAAAACTACCAAAAACTTTTGCTTAAAACTTTATTTTATATTATCGACTATTGCACCAAATGCGTTATCGCGATATAACGCGAGCACACAAAACATTTACATCGCTATAACGTCACCTAAAGAAAACAGAAATAGAAATACTACGTAATGACCTAAATGCTTATAATATCAAGCCTAGGACTTATAAACTATGTCACATAACTATAACTATTATATCAACTCATGTGCTAAATCTGTTACGATAAATATAATAGAATTTACTATGCCACATGGCAGCCAACTTGATTATTCATCACCTTGTAGTTCGGGTATGTCTTAATTAAAAACAAGAACAAAGAAAAAGGTAACTGGTCCAGAAGTACCGTACTTAAACGCACTCGAATCACTAATGTTTCTCGTAAATACCACGAGACATGATATTACAATATTAGCAAATGTGCTAGCGAAACCTGATGTGTCCATCTTGCCACCTCAGCTCGCTTGTTTACATAGATGAGATACAAGAAGAATGACATTCAGTATATCTACCCAAAATCAAGTTGATAACTAATAAACCTAAATGAGTAAATCTGCAACTTTATATACTTAAACTTGTTAAAAGTTCTCTGAATGCAACACTGAAAAAGAAAAACAATAAAATATATGTTAAAATCTTGTCCTGATGAGATTTAAAAGGTTCAACAACAAACCTGTTTCTTTCATGAGTGAATGGGTCAGTCAAAAAGAGCTTCAACATGCAGGAATATGGAGTTTGGCACCAAAAAAATGATAATGTTATTTTTCAGTTTCAGTTTCAAAAGCCAAATCATATATCTGATTGTAGTCATCTACAAAGTGGACATCAAGACCTTCTTTCACATTCGGTGCCAGCTCATCGAAGTCTCGTTTGTTAGCTAAAGGAAATATTATAGTTTTCACACCGCTTCGTCTTGCAGCTATGGTCTTCTCCTTCACCTATATATGTTTGCACACCAGGAGATATAATAAAAGCTGACTAAAAATAAACATGCAAATGCACATGAAGCAATTATAAGAAGTTTTTAAGATATACAGGTTTGGGTAAAAGTAGGCGGAGTAACGGGTAAAAATGTAAAACGGGTTTGGGTTGAAACTTGAAACAGACTGTTCCTAAAAATATAAAAGATAGCT
>JBCNJP010002240.1:0-15529 GCA_039602395.1 Deinandra increscens subsp. villosa | reverse complement strand
AAGACACTATCAATAGGAGGAGCAGCTTCTTTATAATCAGATTTGGTTCGTTCAACTTGATCCTCACTAAGAAGTATTCCTACAATGTCTCTGGGAACTGGTGGAGGAATGATGTTGTTTGCAGACAGAGACTTATCAGACTTTTCTGACCCACACCCAGTTTTATCTTTCCCAACTTGACCAGTCACAACAGCATGTGACAATTCCTTTCCAGCATCGAGCATTCGCTTATTTCTTTCCTGATTGCAATCATACTTGACCTGCAGCTCATCAAATTTTTGTTGCAGTTCAGTTAATTTCTGTGTAAGCTCAGATATCTCAATCCTAGCCCTATCATATAAGATAGTCTTCTCCGTTGCTAGCTTCTGATATTTCTCAATGTCTCGTTTCTGAGCTTTTACCTTCTCCTCATTCTTTTGCCATCTACCCTTGAATGAACTCCTCTCGCATTTTATCTCAAATAATTCTATCTGATAATTTTTACAAATTTGCCTAAGTCTAGGAATAATACGAGCACAAGTGGGATTGGGGCATATCTCAGCTTTGTCAACTTCATCTGTGAAATCATCTTTGTCCTCAACTATATTCTTTTCTTCAACCACTGAACTCATTATGCAGCTTCTGAAGATTTTGAAAAATTTAGCAAAAACGGCAAAATCGGCAAAATCACTATTCAAAGAATAGTGTCAGAAACTTAAAACTGAAAAACGGAGGCCTTCGGAGTGGAATTTGGGGGTCCAAACGAGCTCTCCTGGACGTTAGTCTGGGGTAAATCTGGGGCTCGGTGTCACGAACGTCATGTTAAAATTTGAGCTTCTAACTCCAAACGAGTCAAAAGTTACGTCCGTTTCCGTGAAAGTGTGTAATAGTGACTTTTTACCGCAAAAGAAGAGTTTCCGATCGTAGACACTGTTTCCGATCGTAAACCCCGTTTCCGATCGTAAACACCAGTTTACGATTTAGACAGACAGCTGGATCGAAAACACTTGATCGTAAACCTGTTTCCGATCACCTTTAGTCGTAAACACCTGTTTCCGATCCGAAAAGTCGTAAACGCCGATTACGATGAATGATTCCGGTGAAGAAATGTCGTAAATCCTAATTACGATCAAGCACAATCGTAAACACCAAACCTCCGGATCGTAAACACGATAAAAAACCAATCTTGAACTCGTAAACCCAATTCCGATGAAGATCTTCAACCAGTAGCAGTCGTAAACACCCAAAACTGCCCAGAAAGCAATCGTAAACACACTGGAACAGTAGCAGCTCAGTCGTAAACCTTCAAACAGCCTTCAAAACTCCAAAAACTCGAACCTTTTCCAGAAAAATGCTTGAATCCAATATCATGAGAACCTCGAAACACACGTTTCTTGGATCTGATACCAATTGTAGGTCCAGAAAATCTCCCGAAACACGATATTGATATCACAAACGAGTGCGGAATCCTCGTAAGTGATTGATTCAAGAAGAAAGATGAAGAGGATGCAAGAATACGATGATATAAACAATAAAAACTTGATCTTTGCACACAAGAAAACTTGTCGGGTACAAATACAAGGAATCGTAAACACTCTTCTCTCTCTAAAATCGTAAACAACAACCCCCAATGAGGAGGTCAAGTGGGGTTTATATAGGCATCCCAATGGGTTTACTATTGGGCCCCTTGTGGATCATAAACCCAATAGTAAACCCAAACCCAATCATAAACTAGCCTAAATACAATAGCAAACTAGCCTATGATTCTAATGAAACCCTCTAAGCCCAGCCCAACTTATTTAATATTACAAGCCTCATAATCTAGCCTCTACAGAAACCATGACGAAAAACGCATGGCCGTACGTTGCATGTAGACTGGGTTATGGCGAGAAGATGGCTGGATGTATAGATATCACCTATCTCATTTAATTGAAATTTCTAGAGTTCAAGTATAAAGATATAAAGAGGAAAGAAAAGGTGGCAGAATGCAGCAACAGTAAAGAAGTGGGACAAAAACGCAGAAATAATAATGCTGAAGGGGCTGTTTGGACCAAGAAGAAGAAGGTACCTGCTGTTCGAGATTGGCCTGCGGGTTGCGGACCAGCGAAGTGAAGAAAGGAAGGCTTAAACAGTTCAAGATTAGGGGATAGTACTGTTGGAGAAATTAATCTTGACTCGTTAGAGTCTTTGACCTGTTAGCACCTATTAGAAGCATATATTAAAGTTATGTACATAGAATAAATAATGTCACAATTGTATAGCCTATGGTTAGATATTTAGGCAGTTAGTGTGGATAAAGAATTCCTGGGAAAACTGCCATGGCGGTTAGAGTTAGTTACCCGCCAGATTGGGGTATAAATACCCATGTACAATGACATTTTATGATATGCAATTTTTTGCACATTCCCTCTATTCTCTCTACGTAAACTATCAAAACTCACACACACACAAATGGAGAATGAAGATTTCCACCGAGAAGAAATGTTTGATTGGATTTATAACATTTTTATGTTAGTGTACAAGTGTTTGCTGTAGTTTACATGACTTTGATATACAGAACTTACATTTTTATTGGCTCTTGATTTTCGTCTCCAGCACAAATGTATACTTGTTCATGTGGACGCATCCTCTTGTTGCATAGTGTGCAAAAATGACAGTACCATGTTCTACCTTCGACAAAGCCTGTTATTGGATAACAAATATGAGAATGGAGTTCAAGTGAGTGCATACATGTATGTCTAGTAACAGAGAATGAACACTCTCACAATCACCGAAAAAGCACACAACTCATACAATAAACACTAACAAAAGAAACAATATAAACCATCAAACTTGGTTTTGTATCTAGATAATTCTATTAATCATGAACGGGGTATACATGTCAATAACCTTTTTTGTGTGAACTTGCAGTGAGAGTTTCGTAGAGTTAAATAGGTGATGATCTAGATAATGCTGAAAATTCATCAGTGGCACACCTGACTTAGCAATATTTTTTTTGTGTACAGTGACACATTAATTACTAAGGCATGGGCTTGAAAATTTGTTTGTTTTTTTTCCTACCAGGTTTTAGAACTTGCGAAGCCCGCACAAATCTTAAGGATTCTCAAACTGTAATACCTTCTTTATACATTTCTATAGCATCCGATAATCTGATATTATAGTAGTCAGACGCGCTAGCCGCACTCAAGAACGACCTTTTATTCTAGACACAAACGCTTAAGAAGCGAGTTTTATAAGCAAGACACAATATTAGCATGTTGTTTGTAGGGGTTCTAGACATGACAATCTGATAATAATAAATAGTGACCAAAAAGACAACACGAAAGACAAAGAAGAAATCGAACCTGACGTAGCAAAGACAGTGTAGAGAGACCTACACTAAAACCTACATTATATTTAGAAATCTGAGCATGAGTACCTATCTTTTATTAGTGCTATAAAACCAAATACAATCCTAAGTTAAGAGAAAAGGTAAATTAATAAATAGAATTAAATCCACCATCAAACTCATGCATACAATTGTTTAGTCTATGAAGCTCATGTATCAGTTGCGGAATGAAGTCAAATCAATTAACAAAAGGGAAAATCACCAAAATGACCAAGTTTGACCAAGAAAATCCAGAAATAACCCACTAAAATTATCCTAACTCAAATGACCCACCCAATAGAAACCCTTCATTTGTCTTCTTTCAACCAATCATAATCTGTAATGTGTCATCCATCTGACAAGAAGATTAAGGGTGGAGCCCACCACCATCCAATAATTTTTCGACACATGGAGAAAAAACTCAGAATGCTAGGTGTGTTACCCGAACCTTTCCGAGCCTAACACCTGTCCAGACTAACTCGACGGCTTGGCTTGTAATCAACGGCTTGTATGATGGCTTGGCTTGAATTGGTGGCTTGAGGATTACTTTATCCAACCTCCACCCCTACCTCTTCCCTACCTCTCCCCTACCTCTCCCCTACTTTATCCAACCTCCACCCCTACCTCTCCCTTACTTTATCCAAAAGGGATGTAATCAATCACATCGTTGATAATTGACCATCTCCCTCCAACATAAACAGCAACATCAAAAGATGGCATTGTTGAAAAAACAAACAAACACAAAAAAAATTTAAGAGGAAAATTCGGAATATTTAGTAGAAGTGGGAATAAGAGTAACTAAAGAGTTTACTAATTCAAATTTACTAGAAGTGGGAATAAGAGGAAAATTCAAAGAAACTTGGTTAAGGTAGGGGAGAGGTAGTGGGGGGTTGGGAACTGCAATTGTAGCACAATATAAATATTATTCCTTAAAGTTTACTTTAATTTAAAGGTAGGGGAGTGGTAGTGGGGGCTTGGGGAAAGATACTGTAGCTCGGGTGGGAATAATCCTCAAGCCAAGCCAATAAGTGAGCCGACTTCATAAACACATGTGGGAGGCTCGGAATGGCTCGAGTTACATCCATAATATTCTGAGTTTTTATCCAAGTGTCGAACAATTATTGGATGAGAGTGGGTTCCACCTTTACCCTTCTTGTCAGATTGAGGACACTTGGAGGTTGATAATTGGTTAAAACTTGACAGGTGCAGGGTTTCTATTGGGTGATATACCTTGGGTCATTTGAGTTAGGATAATTTTGGTGGGTTATTTCTGGATTTTCTTAGTCAAACTTGATCATTTTAGTGATTTTCCCTTAACAAAATTATAGATGCACAAATGATATATAAGATTATCCTAAAGCAACTAATGATTTTGATAAATAAGAAAGTCAACGAAATAGCTACCATTGTCCATAAGACAAACACAATTACAAATACAGTTTGTTGAAAAAACTTTCCAAATGAAGATTTTTTTCACTATTTAGAAAGTTACAGAAATGCAAAGGGTGTGTCAACTCATAAGCGTAACAGACATTTACAACAAACAAATACCCGCCAGAAAAGTATCCAATACAAAAGCCATTGATGAACAAAAGAAGTAAATCTTAGAAAACACCAAAATTAGGTTACTAATCGAACATCATTTTCATAACAGTCGAAACATAAATAATATGTTTTATAATTATGTTAATTAAACACAACTGCACCAGAAGTAATTGGGTTGAGAACATAACCCGATCATTATAAAATTTTGTCGCATTTGGTCAATAATGTACTAACCACAAGTGGTCACAAAAAAAAAAAAATTTGTCGTCAATGTGTTTTTAGAAAGATAATGCATTCAGGCTCTATCGCAACAAGTAGTTACTATAAGTTATAAACAAAGAAATATTTTTATACATAGACCTTGTGTTGTCAAAATTGCTAGAATACCTATATATCGTGACAACATGTGATAGACCACTCTTTGACAACGACACATCTCATTGTTATTGATGTCATTGTACGTAAAAGGTTTAACTTTTTGTAGTGTGCCCCTTATCCGAGAGGTGTTAGATTCATGTCTAAAAAAGTAAAAAAATATAGTAACTTTATATAGAGTTAAAATGTTAGATGAAGAAGGTTTGAAAAAAAAATATATAATAATCTATTAAAAATTGCAACTTACTAGGGTTAGGTGAGCCTAAAGTTTCGTGTTAACCTCAAACTTCGAGAATATTAGTATTATATTTCTATATAAATAATGATACTAAAACTGACTTTGATTTTAATAAGTTGGAGTTGCTATTCCCCTTGATTTTCTTATTCAACACAGCATCTCTTACTATGAATACTCCCACTTTTGCTTTACAAAATTCTAAGAAAAAAATAGAAGATCGGAAGTGAAAGTAGCGTACACCACTAAGGTACTCGATCCCTTTAATTTTATGTATTGATTTACTGTTTACATCACAAAGATATAAAATTGTATTTATATATAGATTGTTATAGCTATATATAGGCTATGCTATAGAACCTGTCGATACCAAAATTACTGTATACATCACAAGAAATTCGTATCCTATTTATTCAAGTAACAGTTATTGCCTGCTTAAGATCATGCACGTACATTTATCTCAAAAACAAGGAACACCTTCAAATCGGTTAATTCGCATCTGAAACTCTCTCTCTTTGTATCTCTCTCTTCTTTTTGTCGGTTGGATTGGCTAAGCATGAATAAAAAATCAGTGGCGGACTCTGTGTATAATTTTTTTTTTTCTAGAGAAATGGGAAAAATGTAACATTAATAAACAGAGAAACAAGCCAGGCCCTAACTAAGCTTCGCCCCTGATCGGGTGAGGGCTGGTTTTAGGAGGTAGTTTAGTGAGATCACCCGTACGACGTACGAGCATAATGGGGAATTGTTGTTGTCTTATCTTTAGCTCTCAGCCTCCCCTTGAATTCTTCTCTTCTCTTTAGCTCTCTCGTTTCTTCTGACAATCTCTCGTCTCTCTCTATTTAATATTAATTAAACTTTTTTTTTTAAACGGCCAACGAATAGAATAAACCCAGGTACTTTGTACGGGGTGACTCAATGGCTAAAGGTCACCGCCAGCTGGCCCAACCCAGCCGTACGGAGCCCTTAAGCGTCCATGTGACCCCAGTTCCGGGGGAAAACCCGCTAACCCGTCCGCCCGTAGGCACGACAGCGAATTAAAGGTAAAACCCGGTCGCCTCAAGGATCGAATCCAGGTCTCCCCGGATCTCCTATCATTGGCCTCCATACCAATGGACAAATAATGTTATTAGTGAGGATAGGACTTGGGTCCCTAAGAACACAAGTCAAAGCCTCAACCAACTCCACTAGATCCCATTGGTAAACACTATTAAAAATTGAAATTAAGATGGTGAGAGTTATCGTAACATAGGAGAACACGCGATGAATGCGGCGGAATGTGAGATTGAGTTGGTAATAAAAAAAACGACAAATTGAAAAGTAAACGCAGACTATTAATTACCATATGTCATGAGGTCTAACAATAAAAAATAGAAGTATTATTTTTATTGAAACAAGATATAAAATAATATGAGTTAATTATCATTTTCGTCCCTAAGGTTTATAAGTTTTATCCATTTCAGTACGACAAAAGTTTTTTCTCATCACTAACGGCTGTTAAAAACTAACTGAAACCAATGGTATTTTCGTCAAACCATATTATCTATTTGTTTTTATTTTTTTGAACGACTTTAAAACTTTTTTTTGTCATGAGTAACAATCCGTGCTCGGTTTTCAGACTTGACTATGTTTGACCCGAACACCAGTTTATTTGGGTAAACTTACACCAGTCAAATCTAAAAACCGAGCACGGATTATTACTCATGGCAAAAAAAAGTTTTAAAGTCATTTAAAAATTTAAAAAATAAATAGTTAATATGGTTTTACGGACCTTTGGTTTCCAGTTAGTTTTTTTAACAGTGGACTAAAATGACAGAAAATACAAACGTGAGGGAAGGTGAGAAGAAAAAAAAATTTGTACAAAAATGACAAACTGATATACCTCAGAGACAAAAATAGCAATTAACTCAATAATAAATATACAAGTAAAAAAGATTCATTAATCTAACCGATTAAAAATAAGATGTGTGCGCACCTAAACCAAAATCTTAAACAAAAAACTAACATCGAACTAATTAAACCACATTTCCATACACTTAACAAGCTACACCACGAAAAAAAATGGATTGGAATCTTGCTGATTTCAACAATTGAAGATCATGATTCACTACAAGAATACCAAATATTGTTACCTACATAAAATTAGCGAGCCTTCGAACAATGACATGTCTACTCACTCATCAGTGACGGATTCAAGATTTTTTTCAGTGGGTGTCAAAACTAAATGAGACTAAAAAAAATTATATTAATAGATAAGTTCAAACGGGTTGAATCAAATAAATATTTGGTTAATATTTTAAAATAAGTATTCAAAACAGTAACAATATGCTAGATGGAAATTCTGATCATTTACGCATAAATAATTTATTTGAATTATGTTTTATCTTTAACTAGTAAAATGTAAAATTAAAAACATGGCTAAAAAGGAAACATGTCATACGAGCTGCACATGATGAAAGTCGCTTAGAGTCTATGTTTGAAAACAACCTATTTGTTTTACTAATAAAATAGAGTATTATTGTGATAATATAGTGTTTGGAATCAGATTTAATAAATATACCTTTGAAAGAAAACTAAAAACGAAGCAAAATCTAATGGGTCCATTAGAAACGGCTCCTCCTATATCCACCTGAGGATTTTACTAAAAACATCAAAACCAAACGGTCGTTTCAAGTGAAACGACCTTGAAACGACAGTTTGAACCAAAACGACCTTGAAACGGTCAATATAAAGGGGGGCCCCTGAATTTTAAGGTTTCGTCGTCGCGACACGTGGCGGCCGTTTCAACTGAAACGACCTTGAAACGACAGTTTCAACCAAAACGACCGTAAGAAATGAGTGAATTTAGTAAAACCTTGGGTGTCTATATAACAACTCTTAAAAACAAAGCAAAATCTATTGGGGCCACCATATGCTTGAATATGTATTTTAACATATCAATCAAAAAACTCATTAAAGTAAGGGGCTGTTTAGTTCATGCTTTGAATCATTTGATACGTGCTGAATATATAAGTTGTTTGTATGGTAAAGAAGTGTTGAATCAATAAGGTGTTGAATCATTATGTGTTATTTGTTTGGACTTCTGAATGACTGTATAATAAAATAAAATAAAACACTAACAAATCAGTGTGAGAATAAAAAAAATCTATTTTTTTCTTTCATGTAGCTTGTCCCATATTGATATAGGAATTAAACACCAAAATTTTCTTTTATTACCTTGTCTCATATTGTTGTGAGAACAAAAAGTCTATTTTTTTTATTAATTTTGTCCCACATTGATGCCGCAACAAAAACACGGTTAGCTTATATATGAAAACCCACATGCCATGTTAAGTTCTTATATTGTGTTTTACTCCGGTATCTACCCACGCGCAGGGGGGTGCAGATTTGGTAAAATTGTCTTCCCGTCCACACGACCTGCGGACACGAATGCAAGTTGTCCATACGATTCAGCAGCTTCTGCATAGCTTATTCGGACAGACTCTAATGTCTTAATTGGACAGACACAACCAGCGAACCAAACACCTCCATAGCGCGAAAAAGTCTGAATCGGTCAGTCGACGTGTCCGTAGGTTGAGTGTTGGGATAGTCACTTTTTACTGGACAATAATATAATAATAAAATATTAGATTTCTATATTTATTATTTTTCCTCCTATCTTCTTCTTCTCTATCTATACACTTGCAGGAAAAACCCATGGATGTTCAACATTTTCTTCGTTCTTTCTTGAAGATTTTTGTTTCTTCTTAAGATTTTGGACCGAGCAATGGATCTTGGGTGCCTTGAGAAAAAAAAAACATGGGTGTCTTAATCAAATATCACAACTATTTAGCATCTCATTTCTTAGTTGAGTGGCTGCCTAGAACCCCACTAACACACAAATAAATCCGCCCCTGTGCCATGTCACCCATTCTTCCCGTGTATATCCTCGAGTTCTCGATCTCGTTACAATGATATATGCTAGTTAATAATAATAATAATAATAATAATAATAATAATAATAATAATAATAATCTTCCTATTCTAATAAGGGTCGGGGGGGTATGGTTGAGAGAAAGCCTTAAGACTTCAAAATTTTGAGCCAATAATATGATGCCAACTCAAATTAGAAGAAATGCAGCCTAGAGGCTTATTTTAGGGGGTAAGGTTTATCATGAAGACTAGCGGCTTGTTTCAAACTCTCGATTTTAGGGAGATGGAGCAACAGTAAAACACACCCACTTTTCTCTCGGTTTGTAGCGGCTAGGAGAAACCGAAAAACCCAAAAAATGGAGCCGCTGGAAGGAGGGTGTGGAAGCTTGGAGAAGCTGCAAAACCACAAGAGTCGGTTGGGTTGGAGTCGCAACCATACCCCCCCCCCCCCTCCTAAACAATTACATTTGAGGACACATGTCTTTACTATATTCATTCTCATCATAATTTTTCCGTTTCTCTCTCTTTTTAAGTATCAATTCTCTCTTTTATTAAATGCTAAGAAAATAATTAAATATCAATATATAAATATTCTTATTTCAATAATTTATCGTAACTTATTAGTTAATATTAAAATTTTAATTATATCTTATATTAAAATTAAATTTATATCTATAATTCTTTATTATTTATAATTACTTTTGAAATAAACAACTCGCACACACTCCCTTTCCAAAAAAGATCAAGACCCCAAGAGAATTTAAAAATGAACTATAATTTTTTCACCTCTATAAAAGTAACAATTAACTCACTTTCCTGTTAGAAATTTTCATTACTAACAAGTTATAAAATTGGATTTCATATTTATTGTTGTAATTTGGTTATTGTTTGAACTTAGATACGACATGGAGATAATATAAAATATTCTTAAAAAACATAGATGAAACAACATGAAGTAAAATATTAATATTATTTGGAGTAAGATTTTTATTTTTTTTAAATATATTTAATTTATTTAATTTTTCTTTTTCTCTCGTGTGTTTTTGTTTGTGCTATTTCTTGTCAAATATATTATTTTGTGTTATTCTATCTCCTTTGTTATTTTGTCTACCATACCTAATAATGTAATTTAATTTCTTTCCATGAAGAGTTTCAATGAACTTGTGCAACGATCTCTTTGTGCTCCTCGTAGTGGATGATTATTATTTACAATAGCATCTATTAAAATACTTTTATGTGAATCTTTAACGTGAATTATGTATTATATTTTTAATAATTAAACTTGTGTAATACACGGGTTCTATCCTAGTAATGATAATAAAAGTTACAACTCCAATTTGACTCTTTTCTCCTCTCCCTACAAAGTTATGCTATTTAATATAATAATAACAAGATGCATACTACCCGCGCGTTGCGGCGGGTAGTTTATTTTTTAAAATGTATTTTTTTTTTGACCTTACAATGTTCCAGATGGCATCACAAATTAAGTAAGAGAAGGACCATTCAATATGAGATAGTCACTTTTAAAACTTGAAAACAACCCTAATAAACCAAATGTTTGTAGAAAACATCAACCAATTGATGGCTGCAACATAAACCGAAATTACCGAACTAAATAACTCAAATGAAAAACCAGAAGGAACCTGAACCTTCCAAAAACAGCAACAAAGGAATAATATAAGAATGAAATAAAAAAACGGAAGGCAATGTCGATAGAATCGATACTGAAAGATAAAAATAGAGGATGATGAAGAATTCTTACCTGTTTTTTGGCAGACGCCATGGCGATGATTGATCAAATTCCCATAAGTAGTAATGACTTTGTTCTTTGCATCTTAGTGAGCATACTTCAAATCACAACCACATCATAAAATAAAAGTAAGCAAACATCACAGTAGAAGACCTTTGATTAACAAAAGTAGGCAAACAACAATGTAAGCTCAGCATTACGCTTAAATAAGCCGAAAATAATACGCAAAATACTTTCTTAAATTAACAGTAGCCAATAGAAATTATATACTAAAAATTGAAGATCATGAAGATCAATTAGTACACATACCCGTACAAAGAAACCTCTAGAAACGTTAACGGGGTCTTCACTTTCTCCGCCACCTCATCCCTCCTCAAACTCTTCAACCCACCTCCAATTCCTCCCTTTAAAACTCCCAAACAGAAATCCATTTAATTGAAGCTAATACATATTTTTGTCAACTAATGTAACTAATGTAAAAAAGAGAGCATGTATAAACAAATTGTTGTAAGAGCTGTAGATTGTCCTTTTCTGAATGACCACATAACCATAGATCAGTCATTATCGCACATTTAAACGGCCCAAAACTCGATTAGGGTTTGAAGTTTTACCTCAGCCGTCACTATTTTCCTGTAACATAACATGCATCTTCTGATCAGCCCGAAAATCATCTAGTGACATCGTCAGGTTCACAAAACCGTCACCGTCGCGCCGATTAGTGGTACCATCTCCCACATCTCGTCGAAAGACGAAACGACCCAACAAAATTTTAGTCATAGAACCAAGTCGACTGCTTAAATCGTGGCCGAATGTTCGCCTGAATCGTCTAGCTTTTATTGAAGGAGGGACATTTAAGAGGCCAACAAAGAACGTAAAAACCCTAGATCCACATTTAAGCGTCTTCGAAATAGCGACCACCAAATTGACACGTTATAAGCGACAATAACACATTTGTGGAGAAGCATAGTGGCTGGAAATTGTTATCTAGGGCCGCCGGTAGTCATTGATATGAGAGCAGGAGCAAAAGAGATAAAACAGATGGTTTATGAGAGAGAAGCATAAAGATACAGTGAAAAAAGGATGTCTCGTGTGAGTTAAGAAAAAGAAAGAGGAAAGGTAATGCGTCAACCAAGACATGTGGCTAAATAGTAATGGTAGAAATTATGAAGCGGGTAAATGTGATAGGTTTAAACGTTGTACAGTATTTGCTGAGAGGGGGGACAAAATTTGTTTTGTTATATATATAAATAATAATAATAATAGTTACTACTATTATTATGAGTTGACAACTCGGGTTTGAAACCCGTCTCCTTTCAGTACAACGTACTATTCTAACCCGATACTTTGAAAACAATACAGATCCCCCAGTTTGTTTTGGTGGTCCCCCCCCCCCTTGCTTTCCACCCTTCAATATCACAACACATTTCGTAAATAAACAGATGAGTTAAATGCCATTTTCATCAATGTAGTTTGACATTTTTTGTTATTTTCCTTCATATTCTTGAAAACTGTTATTTTTATCAAATAGTTTACTATTTTTACCAATTCAATCCATATGACTAAGTCCATCATTCTTCTTTGTTATATTGATTATCGAAGGGTACCTTGGTTAATTCATAAAAATTAACTAGATATTTAATTAGCATCAAAAGGACTCTTTATGTTATTATGTTAAAGACATTAAAAAACCCTGACGCTATCTTCCCGAGTTTATTTAAAAAGGGAAAAGAAAAGAAAAGAAAGGAAATGAAAGGAGAAGAAGAGAAAAGAAAAGAAAGGAAATGGTAGGAATCATTTCCTTCCATTTCCTTCCAAATTGGAAGGAAAAAAAAACTAAAGAAAATTGTGTTATATTCCTTCCAAATCCCTCCCTTTCCTTAAATAAAATGAAATGAAATTTGGAACACAATTTGGTTTATTTTCATTTCTTTTCTTTTCTTAAATAAACTCAGAAACACAACCATTTTTATATATCCTTTCATTTCCTTTCTTTTTCCTCCTTAAGTTAACTCGGACTCCTTAGTAACAAAATGTAAATCTCAAATCACCTCCAATCTCTTCCAGACTTCTCTCAGCAGCTCACCACCCACCTCCAGCCTCTCTCCCTCGCCCACCACCTACCACCCTCCTCCATCATTTTTAGTCCTCCGGTCAGCTACACCCTTATAGCGTTGATTGAAAACTGGAATAACAAAAAAGAAACGCGGCTCAGATTTCCTAATCGTTCGATTTGTTGCTCGGTGATTCTCTGGTGGTGTTTGACGACAACAACCGCAATTTAACGACGGCTAGGGTTCCGATGGTGGTGGTTTGACTGGTCTAGTGTCGGCGACGACTACTTTTATGTGTAGAAAACCCTAATACGACAGTGATTCGTGAAGTTGACTATGTTTTTGATGGTTGTTTTAGTGAGATCCGGTTAGATGATACCTTTTGATTTGGTAAGTGTTTTCTCCGGGAGATAAGGATCTCGAACGGTGCCAAAGGTTTTGATTTGGGTATGATCTTCTGTTTGGGTGAAATATGCGTATATGGCTTTGAATTTCTCATTTTTATATGTATATTGCACAATAAAAGACGTAGGATGAACTGATGAGCACATCCATTTTTTTGTAGAAAATGAATGGCTGAAATGACCATTGCCAGCCTTAGAGAGGTGGAGATGGTTTAATATGTGGCTTCGATTCTAATTTACTTATAAAGAGGGAAAGAAAGAGAAATGAAGAGAAAGGAAAGAAAGGGAAAGGAAAGAGAAGGGAGTAATTCATTTCCTTCCAAATCCTTCCAAAATCGAAAGGAAATAAAATCAATAGAAAATAGCCTAACTTTCTTTCCCCTTCCCTCCCTTTCTCTCCTTTAATGAAACTCAGAAACACAACTTTTTTTTGTTTCCTTCCACTTCCCTCCTTAAATGAAACTCAGGAACACAATTTTTTTTTACACTTCCTTTCCTTTCCCTTCCTTTCTCTCCTTAAGTGAACTCGGGAACACAGCGGTAAAGGGAGAAGTTTGGGATGTTTATTTTAAACAATTACACAAAAAGTCCTTCTATTTACTAATTTATATAATTATTATTTATATATAAAATTACTATAATACATTTGAGTTAGTGAAAAAATAGATGGATTTAATCAGCTAGATTGAAATGACAAAAAAACTTAAAATCATTGGATGAAAATTACGTGTTTTAAGAATATGGAGAAAAATAACAAAAAGTATCAAACCACATGAACGAAAATGATATTTAACTCTAAATAGATAAATTAGTATACACATATAATATAAACTTATTAAATTAATTATATTTTAAATTAATACATGTACGGTCAATCATCACGTTCACATCTTCCGCCGTAATCCATGTTAATTAATTATGTGAAAGAACCGAGTTTTTTTCATCCTAGCTAATACAAAAATTATTTGTTAAAATGGTGTTTGATAGAAAACTATATTTTATATAGAAGATTTACACATTCTCTTTCTATCTTTCAAAAGATTGAATTTAAATTTATATTTAAAAAATTATTTAATAAAAGTTAAAGCAAAAAACTTTTGGGTATAGCTCTATTATTTGACAAAAAGAAAATATTAACGGCAAACTATACTACTTATAATCTATCTCAATTATTGCAACTAAACTCCCAATGTTAAGATTTTAACCTTAAACCTTTAACTAAGAGGCAAATAACTCTACCAATTAAACTAGTCTCATCATTAGTTATTCGAAAATAAGTTAACCTTTTAAATAATAACTATCTTTTACGTACTATAAGACTAACTATTTTGGTAAGTATAATTCTTTCACTTTGTTATTAATTATTTGTATTGTTTGTATGAAACTTACAGTTTTCGAAGAATGGATTTTGTAAGTCCGATTATTACTCCTATTGTTGAATCTTTGTTGGTCCCTATTAAGAGACACTTGGATTTCTTGGTATCCTCTTCAAAGTATGTTAGAGAAATGAAAAATAAAATGAAGCAACTGAATCTTACGGAACAAGATATTCAAAAGAAAAAGAAGATAGCCGACGTGAAAAATCACGAGGTGTCTCACCATGTGTCGCCATGGTTAGAAGATGTCAAAAAGATGAAGGAGATAACACAAAATATTCCAACAAGTGGAATAGGTTGCCTCAATGTGGCAAAGAGATACAGAACAGGTAAACAATCTTGTACTATTCTCGAAGACATAAAAGCTCTTATTGAACAAGAATGTGAAATCATTTGGACAAATGAAGAAAAACCTCTTGCTAGGGTACCAACTACCCTTGTGCCGTTTCCCAATGATACCCAAAACAACTTTGAGTCAAGAGATTTGGTATTCAAGGATGCATTGAAAGCCCTTCAACAAAATAACGAGTCCGAG
>JBCNJP010002239.1:7500-13499 GCA_039602395.1 Deinandra increscens subsp. villosa | reverse complement strand
AGCTAGCTAGACAAGCAGACCAGAAGGTTTCTGATATTCCACTTTAACCTTTGCACATGTCAAGCATTTGTCGACGTTAGTGGCAACTTCCATCTCCATGTTAGGTCACCAGTAGTGCCCTCGCAATTCGTGATACATCTTGTTTGCATGGGGTGGATCGAAAACTTGAATTTATGGGCCTCGTCCACGACTAGGTTTCTGATTCCTCCGTACATGGGTACTCAAGTCTATTCATGAAGTATCCTGACACCATCAGGATTTATTTCGAATTGGATGGTCCATACTACGTAAACCTTCGGCCTGAACATTTTCTTCTTTCAGCGCTTTGATTTGGGCTTCCCGAATCTGGGAGGGTAGGCTGGTTTGAATGGTCAATGCAAGGGATCGAACATGAAGAGGATTTACTCGTTCCTTCCAGCTCAAGGCATCTGCTACTACGTTTGCCTTTCCAGGGTGATAACGAATCTCGCAGTCGTAATTATTGAACAGCTCAACCCATCTTCGTTGTCTTATGTTCAATTCCTTCTGATTTAAGATATGCTGGAGGCTCTTGTGGTCCGTAAAGATGGTATATTTCGTGCCATACAAGTAGTGTCTCCATATCTAAAGAGCGAACACAACGACTCCGAGTTCTAGTTCATGGGTTGTGTAGTTCTTCTCGTGAACATTTAATTGGCGTGAGGCATAGGCTATGACCTTTTGTCGGTGCATTGACACACATCCTAGACCTTGGTGGGACGTGTCGCAGTACACAACGAAATCTACGGTTCCTTCGGGTAGCGCTAGAATGGGTGCGCCACACAACTTCTGCTTCAGGGTTTGAAAGTATTTTTCCGACTTTTCATCCCAAACTAATTTCTTCTTTTTCTAGGTCAGAGTCGTCAGAGTCTGGGCTATTTTAGAGAAGTTCTCGATGAACCTATAGTAATAGCTGGCATGACCAAGGAATTATCGTATTTCAGAAGGGGTTGTCCCCGGGCTCTAGCTTTTGATCGCTTTAATCTTTGAGGGGTCAACATGAATACCACGATCGTTGATCACGTGGCCTAAGAAATGTACTTCACGAATCCAGAATTCACACTTCAAAAATTTAGCGTACAACTTCTCCTTCTTCAGCAAATCTAGAACGATCTTGAGGTGTCGCTCATGCTCCTTCTTACTATGGGAGTAGATCAGGATGTCATCGATGAGCACGATAACGAAATCATCCAGATAGGGTTTACATACGCGATTCATGAGGTCCATGAACACAACAGGTGCGTTAATTAACCCGAAAGGCATGACAAGGAACTCGTAGTGACCGGAACGGGTCCTAAAGACGGTCTTGGCTACATCTTCTTCTCGAACTCTCAGCTGATGGTATCCGGATCGTAGATCAATCTTGGAGTAGAAGCTTGATCCCTGGAGTTGGTCAAATAGATTGTCGATCCTCGGGAGTGGATACCGGTTCTTTATGCCAGCTTGTTCAGTTCCCTGTGGTCGATACACATACGGAAGGATTCATCTTTCTTCTTGACAAATAGGACATGGGTTCCCCAGGGGGAAAAGCTCGGTCTTATGAAACCTTTGTCGAGAAGTTATTGTAATTGATTCAACAACTCTTTCATTTTAGATTGGGCCAAACAATACGGGAATCGAGCGACGGGGGTGGCTCCTAGCACCAAATCGATCTGAAATTCTACATGTCTAGCCGGGGGTAGGCCAGGTAAGTCTTCTGGAAGTACTTCGGAGATATCTTGGACAACCGGGATGTCTTCAATTCTTCTTTCTTCAGGTTTCTTGACAGATACATGCACTAAGAAGGCAGGATAACCCTTATGAAAAAACTTCTGGGCTTTCATACACGAAATGATGTGGAACTTGGTACCGCTTCGATCTTCGTGAATGGTCAGAATCTCGTCGTTGGCAAGGGGGATCTTGATTTGCTTTTCGTGACCAACTATCTCTGCACGATTTGCTAATAACCAATCCATATCTACTACTACATCAAAACTTCTAAGTTGGACGGGTAGGAGGTCTATCTCAAAAAGGTGTCCTAACAGTTCCAAAGAACAACCTGTTTCACTTGCTTCAATTTGCTTACCATTTGCCAATTCAATTGCGTACTTAGTGTCTAACCTTGTAGGTGTGATATTAAGTGTAGGGCTAAAATCATTTGACACAAAGCTTTTATCGGCACCAGTATCGAATAAAGCAGATGCATATTGGTTGTTTAATATAAACATACCCGTAACGATGTGCGTGTCTTGTTGGGCTTCGATTGCATTTAGCACGAAGGCTCTTCATCGGGTAGGTTCAGATCCTGGCTTCTTCAGTTTAGGACAGTCACTCTTAAAGTGACCAGTTCTTTCGCACTTATAGCAGGTTCCTAACGTCTGGGTCCTGTTGGTACGACTCGGACAATCTCGGTAAATGTGGCATTTTGCCTTGCAGTAGATGTTACTGCAGTCCAGAGTATGGTGTAGGTTACACTTGTTACACAGTGTCAGATTGGCTGTGTAACCATTCCTTCTTGCATCGGAAGTAAGGGCAACAACTACGTGAGCTTTGATAGCCTTTGGGGCTTCGGGAACAGGAATGTCTACGGATTTCTTTTTCTTCCAGTCATGACCACATTACGTTTATGGTAGGGCTTCACATGAACAGGGGAGGTAGAGGGATTGAAAGCAGGTTTGGTCTCCATAGTCTTCTTCGCAAAAGATGCACCTTGGCGTATAGCTTGATAAGTCAAGTTATTTGCCAAACGCACGACACTATAGAGGGTAGCGGGGTTAGATGACATGACGTTCCCCTGGATGGTAGGAGAGAGTCCCCAGATATACCTCTCAATTTTCTTGTAGAGAGGGGTAACCATAATCGAGGACAGGTGTGCCAGCTCATGGAAACGTCACGTGTATCCAACTATGTCAGCACCAATCATCAAAAGATTCAAGAATTCAACTTGTAGTCGTTGCAGATCTTCACGGGGGCAGTACTCATCACGCAAGATCACTTTTAGATCATTCCAAGACATTGAGTAAGCAAGATCTTGACCTATAGATTCCGCGTATGAGTTCCACAATGAGAGTATGCCTTCGATGAAGGTGCAAGTTGCGTACTTGACTTTGTACTCGTCAGGGTAGTTACACATGCGATAGACATATTCGGTTTTCTCGAGCCACCGAATGAGTCCTATCGCACCTTCAGTGCCTTTAAAGTGGATTGGCTTGTAGTTCATAAAATCCTTGTAGCTACAGTCTCGAACACCTGTGAAGTTAGATAAAGAGGTTCTTGAATAATCCTTCATAATAGATATCGTTGATCTTAGATCCAACGCGGATTTTAACTTACCAGCAGGCGATCCATTTTATCGTCCACCGGAGGCAGTAGAATGTTCTGCATTAGCGGCGACGAGCGCCTCAGTCATGCACTGGAGGACCAATTCTTCAATTGCAGCAGCATCCATGGGAGGCGGAGGATGAGGGTCTCTGTGGGCTCTTGTTCAACATCTAGACATGACTCCAATTTCACATGGGTAAAATAAGAGTAAGGCATCCAAAACAATAACCAAACATATCAAGACATACATCAACCATGCATATATATAAAATATCATAACATCACAACACGATTAGAAAGAGAATCATAGCATACAAATTCTTGTCTGAAACAATTCTTACAAAAATGGCATTCTTTGAGTGGATAAATCATGGTTCCACAATAGTACAAAAGTTAATACATCACAAAATGTGGGGTAACTAGGATCCCCATATGTAAACATCTACTAAATAAGCCATGCCTGCTCGAGCAATGTCAAAATCCGACCGATCTGCATGATGACGGACAACAATAGACATAAGGCGGATGTGAAATCCTCAATGGAAGGTGTGCTAGCTGCAAGATCCTCGACGGAGGCAAGGGCAGCAGCTGCGGTACCACTAGCTTTGGACATGTGGGAATCCAGTGTGTCCAAATCCTGGCAGAAAGAAGTGAGACGATTCTCTAAATCAGCAACATAGGCCTCGAGGGATGTGATGGTAGCAGGAAGGGTGAGGGTCTGAACAACTGTTCATAGGCGGCGGACCTCGTCGCCACTGCGGGTAATACAGTCAAGGAGGGAGGATACAAGGACATTAACTGGTATACCGGGTAGGACAGGTGGGCGAAAAACAGTCTCAGGGTGAGGAGTGGGTACAACTGGTGTTTGTCTGACAGTTGCGGTAGAAGATGACTCACTGTGCTAGAAAGTGTTGTCGATAAAGTGTACTCGCTTCTTTGGGGAAAGCGAGGCCTGGTCAGACATAGGTGAGATAGAGGGCTCGGGAGATCGAGATATCTTGCCAGAAGATCCCGCGAGGGTGGTGAGGCGTGATACACGAGCAGGGCGACGAATCACTGACTTCCTAGGCGTGTACATCCTAAGCGGTCCTGAGTGGGTACCCCTGTATGGGCGAAATGAAGGGTCGTTACGTGCAAGAAGGGAGGACGGGATGAACTCAAAGTGATAACGAAGGAGTCTCGGTTAGTGGGGTTATCTACATCAATGATATCCATATCGTAGAAGGGTGGCTCCTCGGGATCCTCATCTGAATCGGTGTCCTCATTGCTGGGGAAGTCTAGCACGCTCGTGGGTGAGCGAGGAGTAGCAACAGGGGCAGTGGCTCGTCCGTCGGTGGTGGAGCATGGGGAATTTGTGCAATCTTAGTCTTAACCTCTAAGTCCAAAGATAAGGCGACTGGTACGGTCGATGACATGCTGTGATAAAGTTTCCTAGTTATAGATGTAATAGTTTTATGTTCGCACAATTATAATAGTCATGTAAATGCAAGTAAAATGCACAGATGAAACTAGCAGAGCATTAGGCTATAGTCTAGGTCCTAGAATTCAATATAGTTCTCTATAACCTTGGCTCTGATACCAATCGGTCACACCCCGGTATTTCGTGTCAAGTGTGAACTTGATGGATCACAGTCAAGGTTACATAGAACGATCTCTGGATGATTAAACAACTAGAGCCGTTTGGAAAAGTTAAGTTAAACATAAATTAGGAGTTTCATTTCAAATGCAACGGAATAGTAGTGAAAGGTAATATTGTCTTAATTGTTACAAAACAATTTCATTTCAAAAAGATTTAAAGACATGACAACGTCAGGTGTTATGCGATGAAATCTCCCAAAAGCGGTTGTTTTTCACTATGACTCCAGATACGATAAGTGCATGTCCTAACATGTTATGGCAGTCCAAATATGTAGCAGAAAATCAAACGCCTGAGAATTCATATACTAAAACGGGTCAACATAAGGTTGGTGAGTTCACAGGCTTAGATAGCATGCATGTAAAGGTTTGATAAAAAAGTTTGATATAATCATTCCATCATTTCACAATTTGTTTAGATATTGTTTTATAAATTACCATAAACCTTGAATACCATAACTAACTGATTACCCACTCATGGTACTATGTCTAACAATACCGCATGGCCAACATAACTGTATGTACCTTACTGACTATAACCGGAAGTCAAGATTGAAGCGACCAATCAGGACAAGGGTGTTAACCTAATAGATCTATTCACAAGTCATCGTTTATATCTATATATTAATCGGTTTCAACTAATAGTGGGATTTCATCATAGCATGAACAAACATGATATAATAAGATTTGGACCAGAAAAGCTCAGGTGATAGATAAGGTAACAAGTACTTTAATTGTCAGGCAATGATCATGGA
Organism: Deinandra increscens subsp. villosa; assembly: GCA_039602395.1. Taxonomy (NCBI): domain Eukaryota; kingdom Viridiplantae; phylum Streptophyta; class Magnoliopsida; order Asterales; family Asteraceae; genus Deinandra; species Deinandra increscens. Next base: position 7,791 of record JBCNJP010002239.1, on the reverse strand, counting down.
TATATGAATTCTCCCCCAAGTATTTAAACATTTAAAAGAAAGGGGTCGTGAAGTCTCAACCGAGTGAAGTGATACATATAGCACAACACGAACAAGTAAACAATACTATACAACGTTATAAGACATCTTATGGTATTGAAATTGGGTTGACATCTAAGTCACTCCAGTTTGGTTGGTCAAGTCTTGGCGATATGGTAACCCGATAATGCGATTGGTAATTTTCAACTTAAAGAAATATTTATTGAAATAAATATTTATCATGCAATCAACGATCCGAAGATTTAAGGATTT
>JBCNJP010002237.1:0-40758 GCA_039602395.1 Deinandra increscens subsp. villosa | reverse complement strand
TTCCTCAAAACCAAGTCACCTACTTGGAATCTTCTCAGCCTGGTGTTCTTGTTATAAGATTTCGCTATCCGCTGTTGATAAGAAGCCATCCGGATTTTGGCCATTTCTCTGAGCTCCTCAACCGTTTCGAGATCCTGAAGGAGATTCTGGCTGTCGGGAGTACCATTTCTGTAGGGATCACAGCTTCTGCCCCAAACACTAACGAGAATGGTGTTTGGCCAGTAGCATTTTTAGGTGTAGTTCCGTCTGCCCAAAGGACAAATGGCAGCTCCTCAGCCCATTTACCTTTCTTGGAGCCCAACTTCTTCTTGAGATTGTTGATGATGATTTTATTGCTGGATTCTGCCTGCCCATTAGCTTGAGGCTGGGCAGGTGTTGAAGTGATCATCTTCATGCCCCAGCTTTCACAAAATCTTGTTGTTCTCTTGCTTATAAACTGGGAGCCATTATCGCATATGATCTCTGTCGGAATCCCAAATCTAGTGAGGATGTTCCTCTTGATGAAGGATATCACTTCTTTCTCTCTTACTTGAACATAGGCTTCTGCTTCAATCTATTTGGAAAAGTAATCCGTCATGGCAAGCATAAACACTTTTCCTCCGGGAGCCTTTGGCAGCTTACCCACAATATCCATGCCCCATTTCATGAATGGCCATGGGGATACTATAGGATACAGATGCTCAGCAGGTTGGTGGAGGATATTGCCATGCCGTTGACAAGCATCGCATTTTTGTGAGAAGCTCGCGGCATCCTTCTTCATGGTTGGCCACTAGTATCCGAACCTGAGAACCTTAGAGAACAGTGCCCTGCCCCCGGTATGGTTCCCACAATCTCCACTATGGATGTCTTCAAGCACCTCTAGAGCTTCTGACTTTTCTAAGCACCTTAAGTAGACACCTGTAAGAGATCTTTTATATAGAATATTATCAATTATAGTATAGGATACTACCTTTGTGCGAAAAGCTCTGGGGTTTTCGCCCTTGGGAATCTCCCCATCTTTGAGATATTTCCGGATCGGGTAGGTCCAGGATTCCTGAGCATCTTCATGATTCTCAACATCTGCACCTGTATCATCGTCAACAGCCTGAGCTTCCTGTAGAGCTATCGCTGGCGTCAAGATGTGAGTTACCCCCTCTATATATACCGGCAGCCTGATATCCCCAACGGTGCTTTTAGTTTCACCGCTGAAGCCAACTAAGACTGAGGATCTTGCAACTATTTCAGTTTCCAGGATCCCCATCTTTTTTAGTACATCAAGACGGATTATGTTTACTGAGCTTCCATTATCAATCAGGATCCTACGAACAAAATGGTTAGCAATATATAAAGTAACCACAAGACTATCATGATGAGGATCTTGAACATGAGAACGGTCACTCTCATCAAAGGATATAAGTTTGTCCTGAGTTAGGGTGGACGTCCGGACAGGTTTGTCACCCTGTTCAGATTTGGATTCCTTAGCATGCTTCTTAGCCGAGGAATACGAAGTGCCGCAGATGTCTGAGCCTCCTGAGATGAAGTTGATTATCTGGGCATCCTAGGGTGGAGAAGCTGCTCTCTGAGGTACCTTGTCGGTTTCCTGAGTCTTGACCTTCTTTCTGCCTATCAATTCTTTAAGATGCCCCTTGCTGAGTAGATAGCTGATTTCCTTTCGGTGTGCTATACATTCGTCTGTTAGGTGGCCAAAATCTTCATGGAAGGCACACCACTTGGTCTTGTCTTTCCAGGATCCTTTCTTGGTATCCTTCCTGGGCCATCTTGCTTTTTCACCTAGATCCTGCATAGCACACATCAAACCAACAATGTCAACGGAAAAACAGTATTCAGATACCTTAGGATACTCCTCCTCATCATCATCTTGGTCAACGGCATTGACTTTGTGATTTTCCGGTTTGGAGTATGGACGAGATCTATATGGCTTCCTGGGGGATTCCGCCTTCTTGCTGTTAGGATCATATTTAGGAACCTCCAATCTTTGGTGGATCCTTTTGTCATCTTCCAAACAGATGAATCTCAAGGCTCTACTGCGAACTTTGTCGAGGTTCCTGCAAGGAGCCATGACAAGGTCATCATAAAAACGTGAATCTTTGGAGAGCCCCATTTTAAAGGCTTCCACGGCTGCTGCCATATCCAGATTAGGAATCTCGAGAGATTCTCGTCCAAATCTGGCAATGTAATCCCTGAGAGGCTCATCTGGCTTCTGAATTATTCGGTACAGGTCACCTGTGAGCTTCTCAAAGGTCCGGCTGGTCCGGTTAAGGTTGAACCAAAGCCTTTGCATAGACAGGCTTCTTTAATTCCTGCCGGAATGGGATTGATCTCCATACGCTCCCGGTAATGTGCCACGTGTTCTTCAGGATCTGTGGTTCCATCATAGAGCTTCATGCTTGGAGTCTGGAAACGCTTCGGGATCTCCACCTGAGATATTGGCCAGGCAAATCTAGAGATCTTGTGGCTTTCCAAAGGAACTTCAGGGATAGGTTTCAGGATCCCTGGAACATTCGATATCATTTCTTTCAACTTCTGGAGCTCCCTGGCGATACTTGGATGAATACCTGCATCATAAGGAGCACCCTAGTTAGAAACAATAGGGATTGAATTGGACATGTTACCTGGGTCAGGATTCTGGACTGGAATCCCGAAACCGTATCCATAGCCCGCTGGGAAGCTCGGCTCTGTGGTGGTCGCTGTTTGCATGGGGATAACGTCTCCGTCATGCACTTCTGAGGAGCTGGTCTTAAAGATTCCTGCAGAAACATTAGGGTTAGAGTATTGATATCCTTGAGGGTTCTGGCTTGGATTTCCAACAGAAAAAGGATATCCTTGAGACGGCAAGGCTGAGGATCCCAACAATGGTGGAATCCAAGGACTCTTGTAGCGTGACTGTGAGGATTCTGGTGGGACAGCTCCTGAGAATCCAGCGGTACTTCTCCACGGCAGGTTTGCCGGAGCTGGCGTTGTAAGAGCGAGAGATCTGAGGATCCTGAAGCATTGAAATCAAGATGCCTAGGGAACAGAGGACTTTGTTCTTCCATGGGCTTCCTAGATTTCTTTAGCTCTTCAATCTCCTTCATCACCGTCAAGTTGGTTTTTTCTTGCTGATCCATTTGATTCTTTACCTGCTTAATCAAGGAAAACAAATCATTGTTAGTAATAACAGGATCAACAGATTGGACCTGGGATCCTGTCAAGACAGGATAATCAGTTTTTCTCGGCTGCTCGTCCACTTTCTTCTGACGGTCATTGGTCTTCTTCTGTCTTCCTGAAAGGGAAGGAATAGGAGGAATGGAGGACAATGTAGAGGCCGAGACAGCTTTTTGCGGGTTTGACATTTTTGGGATTGGAGATCAAATGAAGTGAATGATATATGGGATTTTTGTAGGATTAAGCACCACTTGCCCCACGGTGGGCGCCAAACTGTTTTGGTCAAAAATTCACTTAGGAATCCTGTATTCCAAACTTAGATTGTGAGGTAGTGTGCTTAACTATCAAGTGAGCAAGTAATCCAAGTTGGGATGATAACACAAGGATTTTAGCAAGGAAAACTCCAGAATCCTTTGAGTTGCCTCTGAGAATCCTGGATAAAAACCTCGGGTGCCGGCTGAAAAACCGCCACCAAGTCAATGTTATTAATGATCAAGCAATTCGTTACAATGGGTTGGAGGTTTGATCGATCAGAGCTAAGTGTTACAATGATTCGTATTCGCAAGCAAGCTAATGAAAGTGTGTTGTGTGTTCCTATTGATCGAGTCCTTGTTTATATAACAAATAACAAGTAACTAACTATCCGGGATTCCCGGGATCCTCTTTCTCCACTTCTCTTGACTGTTGAGGGAGACGCGACCCACTTCTCCACGTGCCAGTTAGTTGTGGACCGAGTCTTCAAGAGTTGGTTAGGTCCCTTAACGTCCCTGAAAACGAATAAAGCACATGGCAAAAATAAGGGTTAGTCGATAATTAAATTTCAGGATACCTGACTGGACGGGATTCCCAAACCGTACTGAGATTCCTAGTATTACGCAGCTTCTCTGTAAGCATCCTGAAATTGACCCCTAACAATTAATAAATGACACGTTTTGTATGAAAATTTTCTGGGCCCGATTTTAATTATGTAATGGCATCAAATTGTATACGGGTGTTACAATTTGGTATCAGAGCCATGGTTTGAGTGAATCAAGTACTTGGGGAGTACTAGAACTCAAACCTTGTGCTTAGGGAACGGGAAAGGTGATCGTTTCAGGCTTAATGAACCATCTGGGTGTGGCAATTGGCCCTTAATTTAATACTATTGCTTATGTTTAAATTGAATAAATGGTTCCTTTGAATGCCAATTGTTACACCCTAAAAATACTTGGCTGCAAATCCAGGGTACACGCGCAGATAAGGGACAGGTATGACCCAGGATTACATGACCCTGGATGCAGGCAATGTTCGATGACCCAGGATGTTAATACCAGATAGGGAAGTTCGCTTTTACTTTATTTTGCATATTATATCATCTAATCCAGGGCTACCCTTGTTACTATAATGACCCAGCATGTGGAAATGACCCTGCATGCTAGGGCATTGTTACTAATTGCTTCGTTGTCTTTATTTGATCAAGGATAGGTTGACAAAGTCTTCTAACGGTCGCTTGAAGCAAGGAGAAGACTTATTTAGCACGTGGTCAAAGGTTGTTAGCTGGAAACTCGGTCAAATAACGGAAAGAGACGTTGAAGAGAGGATCCCTGGAATATCGGAGAAACGGTTGAAGACCTAGCATATAAATAGGACACTTAGTCTTTCTTTTTTCGGCTCATTCGAGCTTTACTCACTGTATTCTCGTACTAAATTCTCTGCAAACTCATTGTAATCAATACTTTTCGGTGATCAATAAATTGGTAGCGTGTGTTATCGCTACCCGGGGTTTTTATGCGGGCGGCGCCTTAGAGACATCTAAGGGCTAAGGGCTTTTCCCTAGTCAAATCTCGGTGTTCTTGCCTACTTTTGAGTATTCGTTTGTGTTGCTAAGTTTCTCAACTGATTTCATAAACTAATCTAAGTTTTTACCCAGGATTCTAGTGATTTGTCCCTGGAATTCTGTAATTGTCCCAGGATTATTTCAAGCTATTTTCATATCTGAATATTAGACACCTAACCTCACATTCAAATTTGGTTCAAACTTTGCTAATTCAACTTAAGTAATTTTTAGCCAAAACAATTTGGCGCCCACCGTGGGGCAATTGGTGTCAATTTTTTGTCAAACTCTTTTCAGATTTGCCCTAAACTTGATTTTTGCCAAAATCCATCAAAAAATGTCAACACAAATGAACACCTCGAATGCCTCTGTTTCTGCTGTGACTGCTTCAACAACTGGAGTTAACCAACCGGGTCCAAGGACCAGTATTGCGACAAGTGGAGTCACTTCATCGGCTCCAGGGTTTAATGCCTCAACCTCAGCTACGCGCAGTGACGGACCTGGGGTCAACCATGAAGTGATCGAAACTGAAAACATCCAAGAAGACCCTGTCTTAATATCTGACACTGATATCCTAGCCATGTTCGGTAGGTTGGAGCGCCACATGGAACTCCAACAGAAGGTGAACAAGGAATTCATGGCTCAATTGACCAGCTTGAGATCAGAGTTACCCAGAGCCACGACGACTCAGCCATCACCACTCGATCCCAGAATTCTGAATTTCGATACCCCTGGAACTAATTCCAGGGTACATGAAGCTGTCGCACCACTGAACTGGAGATCAACATCCTTCCCTGCTCAAATGGCCCATGCTGATTTATCCAGAATGACTACCATCAGAGAACCGATCGCTAATCCTGGGACAAACATGCCCCAGGATGTTGGTAACATTACTCAACCTTTCGCCCATTATTCCAATACTAACAATTCCGTGCAGGATTCAGGAATAAGCCCATCTGTGGAACGAGAAATCCAAAAACTCAAGCAAATGATCTCGAGTGTCCCAGGAGTTGTGCAGCCAATCCCTGAAGTTGGGCCCTCAAGCCATAGGATGTCCAGATTTGCTCCACCAATCTGTGACGTAGAAATTCCCAAAAGGTTCCAAACACCCAGTATGAAGCTTTACGACGGCACCACAGACCCAGAAGAGCATGTGGCGCAATACCGCGAAAGAATGGAGATTATTCACATGCCACCTGAAATTAAGGAGGCCTGCCTATGTAAGGGGTTTGGGTCCACCTTAACGGGGGCAGCTCTCAAATGGCTCCTAAACATTCCTCCCTATTCTATTGCTTCATTTTCACAACTAGTTAATTTATTTAACAGTCAATTTTCTTGTAGTCGTAGTTTTGAAAAACTAACAAGTGATCTGTATAGGGTAACCCAGAATGCAGGGGAAACCTTAAGGAACTACGTCAGCAGATTCAGCAGAGAAGCTCTGGAAATCCCAAACATGGATATGGCAACTGCAGTTCAAGCCTTTAAAATGGGACTAAACAAGGACTCGTTGTTTTACGAGGATCTAATCATGAACCCATGTCATAAGATGGATGAAGTTCGTCACAGGGCTCTCCGCTTCATCAGATTGGAGGAAGATAGGAAAATCCTGGGAAAGAATGAGTCCTCCCCAGGATCCAACGGTTCCAGCAGAAAGTCAGAATCCACACATCCTAGGTCACAGAGATCAAAGCCTTACTCGAGGCCTGATGAGCGCCGAGTGAACAATGTGGAACAGGATGAGGACAATGAAGAATATCCTTCTTTTAATGACTATTGCTTTACTACTGATGTTTCTGGTGTGATGTATGCTATGCAGGATCTCGGCGACAAAGCAAGATGGCCCAGAAAGAACGATAAACCCTCTACGTGGAAGGACAAGTCCAAATGGTGTGCCTACCACGAAGACTTCGGTCATCAAACTGAAGATTGCATGGCCTTGCGAAGAGAGATCAGTTACCTACTCAGCAAAGGCTACCTAAAGGAACTATTGGGAAAAAAGAAGGACAAATCCAGAGAGCAGAATCCAAAATCCAGGGACAATGATGCAAGGTCCCAGGATTATAGACGTTCCGACGACCATCCCGAAAGAGCATCATCACCACCCCCGGATGCTAAGGTAGTCCATTTCATTTCTGGTGGTTCTGATATCTGTGGTACTTCTTATTCTGCAGGAAAGAGACACGCCAAGGAATCAAAATCAGACAGGGACCAAAGACCCAGGAAGAGCTCTATTCAGCCAGATCTCAAAGAAATTACATTTGGAGAAGATGATAGACACAACATCATAGACCCTCATCACGATGGGCTAGTGATAACTCTTCATATTGCCAACGTCGTCGTGAAAAGGATTCTGATTGATGGAGGAAGCTCAGTAAACATAATCCAATTAGAAGCCTTGAACAAGATGGGAATCCCGCACACAGAGATCATCTCGAAATCCACGGTACTTGTGGGTTTCAGTGGTGAAACGAAGAACACTCTGGGAGAAGTAAAGCTTCCAGTTTATGTAGAAGGACTCAATTCGGTCCAGCGCTTCTGTGTGATGGACGCACCATCAGGATACAATGTAATCCTGGGTAGACCCTGGATTCACGACAACAGGGCTGTACCCTCGACATATCATCAATGTGTGAAGATACCGACACCTTGGGGTGTGATCACAATCAACAGCGATCAGCAAGAAGCTAAAGAATGTTACACCACGGCGATGAAGATATCATCTAAACCAAGGCAAGCATAGCAATTAAAGAAGAAGGCCCGGGAAACCTTGGAAGCGAGAGAGCAGGATGTCAAAGCTGTTGAACTAGACCCCTCAAATCCAGGGAAAAAGGTCTATATTGGGACGAATATTCCAGGGCCGATAGAAGAGCAATTAGTGAATCTACTCAGGACCAGGATGTCAACCTTCGCCTGGTCCCACGATGATATGACAGGTATCTCCAAATCTATTATAACACATAAACTTGGAATTGATAATTCTTTCAGGCCAATACATCAAAAGAGAAGGAAGTTTGCGCCAGAGAAGAACATCATAATCCAAGAGGAAGTGGACAGATTACTAAAAGCAGGGATGATAAGAGAGGTCAAGTTTCCCAGGTGGCTGGCTAATGTGGTGGTGGTAGGAAAAAAGAATGGCAAATGGAGGGTATGCGTGGATTACACGGACCTGAACCGTGCATGCCCAAAAGATCCATTCCCCTTACCTCACATAGACTCCATGGTTGATGCAACGGCAGGCCATGAAATGCTGACTTTCATGGATGCAACTTCAGGATTTCAGCAAATTCAGATGGAACCCCAGGATCAGGAAGACACAGCATTCATAACACCGAAAGGTATATATTGTTACATAGTTATGCCTTTTGGATTGAAAAATGCAGGGGCAACATATCAGAGGTTGGTCAACATGATGTTCAAAGAGAAGCTGGGGGACACAATGGAGGTCTATATCGACGATATGGTGGTCAAATCCAGGGTCACTAATGACCATGTCCAAGATGTCAGGGATTCCTTTGATATCTTGGATAAATACAACATGAAGCTGAACCCGGAGAAATGCCACTTTGGAGTTGGAGCAGGTAAATTCTTGGGATACATGGTGACTAAAAGAGGAATTGAGGCAAGTCCAGAACAGATCAGGGCAATTGCCAACCTGAAATCACCAACCAGCACCAAGGAAGTTCAAAGACTTACAGGTAGAATCGCTGCCCTTAACAGATTTATATCGAAATCCTCGGAAAGATGCAGGGAATTTTATGATATCCTGAGGAAAAACAAGAAATTCGAATGGAAGGAGCAACATGAGAAAGCTTTCCAGGATTTAAAGGTATACTTATCCACGGCACCCTTGTTAATGAAGCCTAATCCAGGGGAACCCCTGTCCTTGTATTTGGCGGTGTCTAGAAACACGGTAAGTGCAGTCCTGACCAAGGATGCAGAAGGTCAGCAACACCCTATATATTATGTAAGTAAAAGTTTGCTTGATGCTGAATCCAGGTACTCGCACCTTGAAAAACTTATATTAGCCCTATGTATGGCATCCACTAAACTTAGACATTATTTCGAAACTCATACAATTCATGTTAGAACTAACTATCCTATAAAGTCTGTTTTGCGAAAACCAGAAATGTCAGGTCGAATGGCTAAGTGGTCGGTGAAGCTCAGCGCATATGATCTGATCTACGAGGCCAGAACAGCTATAAAATCTCAGGCTCTAGCTGATTTTGTGGCTGATTTCAGTACCGACATACAGCAAGAAGCAGACCATGAATTGCAGCAGCTTCAACAAGAGGAAATTTCAGGGTGCTGGACCTTGTTCACTGATGGAGCATCAAATATCAGGGGGACAGGCCTTGGAATAGTACTGAAATCGCCACAGGGGGACATGATACCCCAGGCTGTTAGATGCGGATTTCAAGCAACTAACAATGAAGCTGAATATGAAGCCCTAATTGCCTGGGTTACACCTAGCATTACACCTGGGAATTCAACACATTCAGGTATATGTAGACTCTCTTCTTTTAGCTAACCATTTTAATGGCTCTTATGCAGCTAAGGGAGAGAAATTAGTCAAGTACTTGGAAGTGGTAAAACGAATGTCCCAGGATTTTCAAAATTTTAATATTCAACAAGTTCCAAGGGAAGAGAATGCTGAAGCAGATGCACTAGCAAACTTAGGTTCAGCATTCAAAGCACTTGAAGATACTCATATTCCTATTATTCACATACTAACACCGGCCATAGACCAAGGTATGGATTCCCAGGATTCTGACATAGCAGGTGAGACCCTGGTGTCCAGTACCCAGGATTCTACTAAGGAGTCCTGGACTAGGCCGATTATTCAATATTTGCAGGATGGTACCATACCAGAAACCGAGAAAGACGCCCGTGCATTCAGGATAAGAATAGCCAGGTGTTGGTCCTCACTGATCTTTATCAGTGCAAATGAAGGTGTATTTGAGAAGAAAACCAAATAAACAACACAAAATAGGATTTCCAATGACTAAAATGGTTTTCTAGCCTTGAACAATCTCAATATGAACCAATAGATTGATAAATGATGATAAACAAGCTACAATATAATGAAATAAGCTCCTAGCCGTCACCAAAACTCACCAAATGAAGATTTCTTGTATTAGGGTTCAAAGGTTTGAGAAAGTTACATTTGGCTGCACAATGGCTGCGCATATATACTGTCCAGTGAACAGTTTCGCTGGCAGTTTCGCTGGCCAAGCGAAACTGTCACTGAACCAGTCTAATCTAGGTACCGAGCGAAACTACAGTTTCGCTCGGTAGCTTACAGTTTCGCTAGCCTACCAAAATCCAACATTTACAATAAACTAAACTATTACAATGAAACTAAACAAAAGATGAATTCCTCCCTACATTGATCTTCAATATTCCCCCTAGGGAGGGATTCAGCCACAGGATCTTCACTTGTCAGCATCGGCTTCATTCTGGTTCGGCTCCTGATTCAGATCAGGAGTTTCTGATTCCCCCAAAGTAGTTGTCGTGTCAGCAACGGGGACGTTTTCTTCAGATTCCCCCACAATTGTTGTTTCATCAGCACCTGGGGTTTCAGACTCTGGTTCCCCCAAAATGATTGTCTCTTCGGCGACGGGGACAGCAGTCTCTGGATCTGGGATTTGAGAAGATTCTCCAAGTCCGCTTAAAGATTTGTTCATTTGATTTGCTAGATCCCGATCTTCTTCCATTTTGTCTTCAGCAGCCTTGACTTTGTCTGCTAAATCCTTTATCTCCTTGATAATTCCTCGGGCTTTATTGGCAACCCTCACGAACAGGTTTGCTTCTTCAGCAGTGTCATCGCCAGCCCCGTGTTTTATAGGATTTTCACATAGTGTCTTGAGATCGTCATTACTAAATGAGAAAACCTCCATTGGGTCGAACAGTCTGATCTCATCATTTTCTCCGATACGGATAACTGCTTCACCTGTCTGGTTATTGTAGAACCATTTCTTGAAATTTTGCAGTCTGGAAGGCTCTTGATCAGGTATTCTGATTCTAGTCATAGTCTTTGCAGGCTTGAATTTAAGATGGACTTTTGGCTTCCCTGTTGCTGCATCAATTTTAGTCTTAGACTTGATCCTTTGGCCTTTCATAAATCCAAACGATACGAAGTCGTCTTTTGCGGCTAGCTGCAAATGTTTCACCAAGTTGCCAGCCCTTTCTGCTTTATCAGCATCAATGAGGGGGAGCTCAGACAACCTTCTTAAATCCCATCTGGGTAGAGACTGGAACTTTTCACGTTTGTGAAGATATGAAATGCTACCTCCCCTTCTCTTAATCATGAAGGCACGAACGGATGAATTGAATTTCCAGCTTATAATGTGACGATCAGACTCTTTTCTGCTGGGTTGAGAGATGTTTTGAAATAAGGGAGTCTGATCCACAAGCTCAGGTTTCTTGAACCAATCATCTCTGTTAAACTCGAGAACCTCTTCGCTGACAGAGCTAATCTTCGCTAGATAAGTAAGACCATGCTCTTTCCATTCATAGCTTCTTGGCTCAGAGTGATCGTCGATTTCAGCTTCTTCCTCATCTTCATCGATCAACACGAATTTGGCTTGGACAATCTCTGGCTGTGGTTGTTCTGTTTCGGTACTAAATAGATTAGCATCACTGACATTGATAGCCTCCAAGTCTTCAGCATTGGGAGCTCCGCTGTCATCAGCATCATTCAAACCGGTACCACTTCCTCCAACTCCACCCGATCCACTTCCTCCTGCTTTATCAGCTTCACCAGAACCACTTCCACCCGCTGCTCCGGATGTGTCTTTTAAGATGTCATTCACAGATTCAATCTCTGCATCACTCATTATACCAGGCATGTTCAGATGCTTCTTGATATCATTCAATTCTACCATCAAAAGTTTGATCATGGAAGATTGTTTGGCAATAATCTCATTCATTTGTTTGATTTGATTATCTTTCTCCTTCTCCCGAATTTCAGAGTTAACCAGCTTGGTTTTAATCATTCCCAATTCATTTGACAAAGAGGTATTTACACCTCTGATGATGTCTTCGTCTAATTCAGCTCTGGGATCAATTCTTCTTTTCTTTGAAGCTCTCAGCTCATCTTCAGTCGGAACACTTTGTTTTTGAGAGATGTTCTTTCCTTTACGAGATAGATTTTCGAGCTCATCTTCAATTTCATCTCCAGCTTCTTTCCCCGAACCCCTCACATATTGTTTCCTTTTTCCCTTTACATTCTCACCAGCCTTTCCTTGAGTTTTTCTTTTGTTTTCGTCTTCGATCAGCTTCTTGATGTACTCATATCTTTCTTCAGAGTACATATGTTTCATTAAATAGGTGGTATGCCCAGAAAAATCCTCTCTTACAGCACAACAATCAGATAGAATCCTTGAGTGCATAGGATTTATAACAAGTGCTGTGCTTTGCTTTGGCAGCTCAGGTTCTAGATATTCTATAATTATCTCCAGGAATCTCGGATACAGAAGCCATCTTGATTTCTTCAGAGCTTGAATATTTGCAACCATAGCTTCAAATATTCTCTGGGGAATGTTAGCCTTCTTTCCCTTACACAACAGCAACATAGCTTCAGCCCAGTTTAAATTCAATCCATCTGATCCACCCTTTCTGTCATCAATGCAGGAGATGATGACGTGAGCAATGAATCTCCATTCTTTAGACATGTAAGACTTTTTAATCTCTTTCTTATTCTTCCACAAATGACCTCCTTCATAACCCATGTGCTTTTCAAAACCCTTCAATACGTCCATGTCATTTAACTTGGGTGCATCACCAACATCTTCTTCTAGTTTAAGTGCTTCAGCAATGGTTTTCATGGTAATGACAATATCTTTCTGCATGATCCTAGCACGAATGCATTCAGGAGTGGCTTTGACGTCATATTCTGCAGACAGCCAGAATTCTTTGATGTGTCTTTCGTCAATGATTGTAGAGTGTGAGATGGCATAATGAATGCAAGATTGTTTGAGCCACTTTATACAGTCTCGGAAACCGGTAGATTTGTCAAGATTATCATTCAGCCAGGCAGTCACATTGCTCCGAGGATCATGTTTAAGATTGGACATTGTCTGCACACGAAACGGAGATCTTGTGAGTTCAAAAGAATTTAGAATGAATTAAATTGAAATTTTTTTTTTTTTGAAAAAATTTGATAATTTCGCTGCGAAACTCTATTTTCGCTAAGAAGACCTCAGTGTCGCACACGGCGAAACAGTTAGTTTCGCGACATTGGTCTCGGCGACATTGACTATGCCAGTTTCGCCGAGAAACTGTAGTTTCGCTGCGAAACTGTAATTTCGCTGAAGGCGAAACAGCAGTTTCGCTGCATGTCACGGCGAAACTGTCAGCGAAGTTTGGGCATGACGGCTAGACAGTTTCGCTCGTAACTTTGAACTTTCGTTCAGTTTCGCTGGACGAACCAGCAGTTTCGCTGGACGCGAAATTTTGAATTTCGAATTTGCGAAACCCGTTTTAAGCCCAGTTTTAACAATCCAAACCCACACGTAGCAAATGCACATCAAAACGAGTATAAAGCATGTCCAAAACAGTGATTAACAACGGTTTAGAGTGCCGAAAATCTTTCTTGACGATTCGGTTCGAAACCCCCACAAAAACTGTAAATCAGATGCGGTTTCGAGTGTGATAAAGTGATTACACAACCATGAAGCATTACGAACCTTTGCACAAAACCAGTTACTCGATGATCAGATGAAAAGGATATAACAGTTTGGCGAAATAGGAGTTTCGCGAGAGGAAGGAGAGTTTCGACGGTAAGGTTAGGGTTTCGGTAAAAATGACCGAGATGCGATAAAGGGGAATATATACCCGCGCAGTTTCGCTAGTAATTTCGCTCGGCGAAACAATAGATTCGCCAAAGCGAAATAGCAGATTCGCTCGAGTCAAGATCGACAAAACAGTTTCGCCGGTAACGAAACAAACAGATTCGCTGTGAACCCACACGGCGAAACTAACGGAGCGAAACTCAGTTTCGCTGGAAACCCTAAAAATCCAATTTTGACCAAATTTTGATTTTGACTTTAGGAAAACCGACAAACACACACAAAACGACAAATTATTTACAAAGTATCGATCTTATCAAAAATAACGCAGACAGAAAATCTTTTTGAGCTTTTTCAAATGTAAATTAAAACAACTATACAAGCAGATACTAAATTAATTTGTGAGAAAGATCCAGACGTGAGATCACATCAACCGATACGCATCATACACATTTCAATTTCAATTTTAATCAGCATGCACGTCAAGCAGATCCCGAATGCATCACATTGATATTAAGCATGCACTAATAGTATTTAACATTTTTGGATATGCTTAAGGTATATTAATCAAGCACTGATTACCCAGCCTCACTCTATCAAAGATGTTAACAAGTCATCATATTTATCATTATTTTTCTTTTAATTCTTTTTCAAATGAGATATACGTTCATGATGTTTCATGCAAAAATAAAGCAGAACCCTAAGAGAACAGCAATCAGGTCGGCCGCAAAGCACGCAGAGAAAGCCCGATACACTTAGGAAAATAAAAAAGAAAAATAAAGCAGAAATCGTGTATATCAACAACAATCAGGTCGGCTTGTGGGCACGCAGAGAAAGTCCGATGATATACACTAAACACCAAGAAAATAAAGCAGAAAACTCAATCAGCAGGTGATCAGGTCGGCCGCCTAGGCACGCAAAGAAGACCCACTGAGTCGAGTGTAAAAATGGCATAAAGCCTTATTTGCAAAGCATGCGTACATCAGAACATCTCTTAATTGACAGAATCATTGCAACACTTATCAAGAAATGAAAACTAGAGCAAAATCAGGCAAGCGTTATGTTTATATCCTACTCATAGATATCATATTAGGCATACACACTCAAAGATCATACAAGCACAATGCAGCCTTTATTTTTACTCTATCCATGGCAGATAACGCAGGTTGATAAACAATCATTTCTCACAAGGTCGGATCAATTTCTCATTTTCATTTTTGAAATTTTATTTATGTATCAAAATTTTCTGAGGACTTCAATATTCCCCCAAAATCCACAAATACTCTATTTTTGGATTTTCAATAAAGAAATTAATAATAGAATAAAATGATTTGATCGATACTTGACACAAAAAGGAAAGACAGACTCTAAAAAGAAGGCACACAATCGAAGAAAAGTTTGACAGGAAGTCCGCTTCGAATTCATGAAATTTAGGTATTTTAGTGTGATTTACCCCCAATTCCCCCACAAACTAACGGTAAGGACATCAAAATCAGTTAAGAGAGAATTGCAAGGTAAATGAAACTAAAATACTCCCCTGATTATGTTCAGATGATGAAAGGCCAGGAATCATTTGTGGAGAACTGCAGGATCATTGATTTCTTGATAATCAGATTCAGTTCCGAACATCACCTGATTCATTGACAAAAAGAAATTGGCATTCAGTTTAGACAATAACAAACAAGATGAAGTAAAATTTAAAGAAGTATTCACAAAAAGGTTTATTTAATCCCCCTTTTTTTTTTTTTTTTTTTTTTATTTACCAAAAATTTAAAAAGTTATCATGCCCAGCATTTTAATAAGCTCATAGAAGCGGGGTTTATCAAAGGTTTTAGTAAAAATATCCGCTTTTTGAGCTTTGGTTTCGATGGGGACAACATCAATAAACCCTTTTTCCTGAGCATCACGGATTGCATGAATCCGTGTTTCAATATGTTTGGTTCGGGAATGATGAATTGGATTCTTGGAAATTCCGACGGCAGCTTCGTTGTCGCAGAACAACGGTGTATGAAGAAAATTGATCCCGTAATCCATCATCTGATGTTGAATCCACAGCACTTGGCAGCAGCAACTAGAAGCAGCAATGTATTCGGCTTCGCCTGTAGATAAGGAGACTGTTGTTTGCTTCTTGCTTTGCCACGAAACCAAGCATTCCCCCAAAAACTGGCATCCCCCAGAAACAGACTTTCTATCGAGTTTGCATCCTCCGTGATCACTGTCTGAATAAGAATTAAGCTCAAAACTTCCACCTTTAGGATACCATAAGCCCAATCTGGATGATCCTTTCAAATAACGGAAGATACGTTTGACCGCCTTTTCATGAGATTCCCTTGGATCAGCTTGATAACGAGCACAGTAGCACACAGCAAAGGTGATATCTGGGCGACTGGCTGTGAGATACATGAGGGACCCAATCATTGATCGATACAGTTTCTGGTCAACCCGTTTTCCTTCACTGTCGGGAGTCAAACATGTCTGAGATGTGAAGGGAGTAAGCTCAGCTGAGGCGTCGTTCATTTTGAATTTCTTCAGAATCTCCAGAATGTATTTTTCTTGATGGATGAGGATACCATCTGGCTTTTGTTCCACTTGCAATCCTAGAAAGAAATTCATCTCCCCCATCATGCTCATTTCAAAATGCTCCTTCATCAATTCCTCAAATTCTCGACACATCTTCTCATTGGTTGAGCCGAAGATGATATCGTCCACATACACTTGAACCATCAGCATTTCTCCATTCACCTCTTTCTTGAACAGCGTCATATCGATAGACCCACGAGTAAAACCTTTTCCCAATAGGTACTGAGTCAACGTTTCATACCATATTCTGGGTGCCTGATGAAGACCGTACAGAGATTTATCCAGCTTGTAGACTTTGTCAGGAAATTCATGATCTTCGAAGCCAGGAGGTTGAAGCACATAAATATCTTCATCAATATCCCCGTACAAGAATGCACACTTGACGTCCATTTGGAACACCTTGAAGTCCTTGTATGCAGCATGAGCTAGAAAAATTCGGATCGCCTCAATGCGTGCAACCGGTGCAAACACGTCTGTATAGTCGATGCCTTCTTCCTGATAAAAACCTTGAACCACCAGTCTTGATTTGTTTCTTATAACAATACCTCTATCATCCATTTTGTTCCGGAAAACCCACTTCGTGCCAATAGGAACTTTATTTTCTGGAAGATCCACCAATTTCCACACCTTTAGCTTTCTGAATTGTTGAAGCTCGGCCTGCATGGAATCTACCCAACTTGGATCAGCTAAGGCTTCATCTATATTCTTGGGAACAATCTGAGACAGAAAACATGCAAACAAACATTCATTAATCAAACCAGACTGATGACGAGTCCTCACTCCATCCGTAATCGATCCAATGACGAGGTCATGCGGATGGTCTTTTAGGGTTTTGAAATTTGAGTCAAGGTGGGCGGGAGCGGGTTCGGTGGTTTGTGGTAGTTCATGAGAGGAAGATGGAAGATCGGGTTGCTGAGTGAGTTGTGGGGATGAGGGTTGCTGAGTGGGTTGTGGGGATGAGGATTGGATAGGTTGTGGAATATCAGGTTGAGGGGTGATGGTTACGAGAGGAGGAGTATCTTCTGCATCAGCTAGGATAGGAAGATTGAATGACTTGAACAATGTGTCTGAATCATAAAACCATTCGGGTCCAGTGCCGGTGTTTGGAGAGTTCGATTCTTGCCAGTCCACATAGTAAGATTCCTGCACAACACGAGTACGTTTGTTATAAACACGATAAGCTTTTTGTGATGAAGAATACCCCATGAAGAAACATTCATCGGAGACAGCTCCAAATTTTGTAATTTGAGCTTCGGTATTCAACAACGTGCACGAACATCCAAATGGCCTAAAGAAGTCGATCAGTGGCTTCCTTCCATGATACAGTTCATATGATGTCTTCATTTTGTCTTTCACGATCAGGACACGGTTCAGTATGTAGGACGCACAATTTACTGCTTCAGCCCAGAAAATGATCGGGAGCTTTGATTCAATCAGCATGGTACGAGCGGCTTCCACAAGAGTGCGATTCTTCCTTTCAGCAACACCATTTTGTTGCGGAGTTCTTGCTGCGCTGTATTGTCGAAGAATCCCCTTGTTTGCACAGAATGAGTCAAAGATCTGATTGCGAAACTCAGTTCCGTTGTCACTCCTGATTGCTTTGACCTTCTTGCTTCTTGAGCTTTCCACTGACAGAATGATATTTTGTAGAGCTTCAGACGTTTCACTCTTGTGCTTCAAGAATCTGACCCAAGAGTACCTGGAATAATCATCAGTCACAACAAGACAGTAAGTTCTCTTTCCCAAACTTGGTACACTAATAGGTCCAAATAAATCCGTGTGGAGCAATTCTAAGGGACTTGAAATAGAATTCTCCAATTTGGGCTTATGTGGCTTCTTGTGTTGTTTTCCTTTAGCACATGAAAGACATTTTTCAACAACAGAAAAATCTTTGTATGGAAGACCTCGGACCAAATTGTTTTTAACAAGGTTGTTTAGAATTTTGAAATTTATGTGTCCTAGACGTCTATGCCACAAGAAGCACTCAGAAACAGATGCCTTAGACAGTAAACAAGTCATGGAAGAATTGAGAGTTGCAGTTGAGGTCAAATTCAGCAAATATGTGTCATTGATGCGTGGCGCACGCATTGCCACCATCTCTTCGGGCACGGAAAATTCAGGCTTGAGGAACAGGCATTCATTTGCTTTGAACAATACTGGAATATTCTTGTCACAGATTTGTGATACGCTCAGAAGATTAAACTTTAATTCGGGTACATGATTGACGTGTTCCAGAGTAAGAGATCCAGCAGACACGTCTCCTTGACCAACCATCTTACCACCCCTTTTATTTCCTGCAAAAGACACGAATCCACCATCCAAAATTCTATAATTTGTGAGCAGGTCTTTCATCCCTGTCATGTGCCGAGAGCATCCCGAATCAATATGCCAGTAACTGTTCTTCGGGAGTGCCTGGCAATACAAAACGAAAAATTACTTAATAACTGGTACCCAGACTTTTGCAATTCCGGGATTTGTGACTTTCTGTTTTCCCCCAAAGAATTCTTTTACAAAACTAGTTACCTTGTGGCCAAAGGATCTATCATGGTTTGTTCGATTTAATTTTTCTTTACAATTTTTAACAACATGATCATCCTTACCACATCTGAAACAGTGTGATCTGTGACTTGAGCAAGAGGAGGTATCTGAAGTACTTTCCTCCTCAGAATCTGATGTTTTATAATCAGAGTCGCTGTTTGTTTCAAAATCCACTTTTGTTTTATCTTTTGAAATTCTTGGATTATTAGTTTTCAAAAATGATTCCTTCTTTTGAGAAACATGTTTTTCTGTTGGTTTTGAAATTCGTATCGGTGTGAAAGAAGGAATTGGATTAGAAAGAAATTTGTTGAAGCGATTTTGAGATGTACTGGCATGACATTGAACATTTTCATTAGAAGCAAATCTTTCTTGACTAACAGACGCAGACTCTTCACTACTGCTATCTGAAGTGGAACAACTACTAGCTACTCTACTGTCTATGCTAGACTTCTTTGAATGAAAACTACTACTCTTAACAGACTCCTTAGGCTTAAGGCTACCGCAACCAAGTCCACTTGTGTCACCATATCCATGATCAAAATTTTCTCTGAGCTCCTTAAGGTTAACTCCTTCTAGACCTGCATGCAGATTGTTAGCATCACTGGGAATTAAATCATTTAAAGGGTGAGGTGTCGGAGTGGGCGAGTAGCAATGCGTACTTGGAGGAGGGTAAACTTTAGGAAGCTCCTTTTCTTTTTCCTCCATACCCACCCCAGTTTTTATTCTAGCACCTCGTTGCTTAACTAACATTTCCTCAACTTTCATTTGAGAAATAGTCCATCTATCTAACTTAGTCTGAAGCTCAGAGGCTTCAAATTGGGCTAAAGTTACTCTTTCAGAAAGCATGTTGATTTCAACGTTTTTAGCAAGAAGAGTTTGTTTTAAATGTTCATTTTCATGCAATGCTTCATTTAGTTTCACAAAATATTTTGATTCATTTTCTTTCAATTGTGTGTTCATAGTTTGCAATTCATTGTTGTTGTCAATCAACAATCGATTGGCCTTGTAGATACCGAACAGACGGGTTCTACAAGAGTGAGTGCACATATCTTGAACAGACTCATATGATAGATCCAGTATTACCTTTTCAGCAGCAAGGGCTTTCTCACAAGTGCATGCTGGTGTGCTTGCCTTTGACTCATTCACCTTCTTTGCATCTTCTTTCTTCTCACTGCTGCTAACCGTGTGCTCATTGCTTTGTTCCTGAATTTGAGCTGCAAGAGCTTGATTGATGGCCTCCTCAGCTTCAGAGGCTTCTGCACTCCAGTCAAAGTTTGTCAGAAGAGCCACTTCTTTGGTTGGCTTGGCTTCTGCTTTGTCAGTGATAGGAATGACGCGAGTTGCAGGCTCGGAGGTTGGTTCAGTCACAATTGGACTTGGGCACTCCCTTTTGAAATGGCCGAGTTGCTTACAGTTATAGCATCTAAGTTTAGCCTTGTCGAAACCAACTCGTCCATTTTGATTCTTGAATGTGTTTCTCCCAGTGCGTTCGAAGAATTTTCTAGCTCGAACAGTTAACATGGCCATTTGCCATTTCAGGTCAGTTTCTTCTAAATCATCCGGATCAACTTGGTACATGTCCTCAGCAGTCAGAGTTGAACCTTGAAGTTCTCCAGCAGCGAAAGCTTGATAGCTGTTAGTAAACAACGAGAACAATCCCATGTATTCAGGTGAAATCTGGGATGTTTGCTGATTGGCGGCGGAAGCAGATGCAGTTGAGGATGATCCAGATCCAGGATGTGAAGATTGAAGTTGAGAGAAAGCTCCTTTGGGTGTGACGGTTGAGATGAAAGCAGAATTTTGAGAGTAAACTTTAGTTGGACCCATGCTTTGATTGTATTCTCTCCTTTGCACATCTAACTCAAAGGATTTGAGCTTGTTAATGACATCCATGAGCTTGTAGTCGGGAAAACTTCTTTCTTGCTTTAGCATGCGAACCTGAATGCTCCACTCGGGAGGAAGAGCATCCAGAAGCTTCTTGATTTGTTCTGAGTTAGTGAGTTGCGCATCATATTTCTTCAGATTGCTTGAAACAGTTAGGAAGCGATTGGTTAAATCCACCAGCTTTTCGTTCTTCATGCTTGTGAAGGAATTGAATTCTTTGGTGGCTTGGGCTTCCTTGTCCTTTACCAGGTCTTCATTGCCATCGTAAAATTCACAGAGAGCGTCAAATAGACTTTTTGCGTCAGTGTGCTCAGCAAATCGGTTATAGATTTCTTGTGACAGGCATAGAGAAAGAGCACCGAGAGCTTTCTGATCACGATCAATGAGTTTCAGGTCCTTCTCGGTAAAGGAAGACGGATTATTGTTGATTTGTGTCACTTCGCCGGTAGTAGTTGTTGGAACGTGTGGACCGTTGACAATCGACAGCCACTGGTTGTAATCGGTGTATAGAAAAAACGATTTCAGGCATCGTTTCCAATCTTCAAAATTGTCGCCATTTATCAGCCTTGGTGGTCGATTCGGGGCGATACTTTCAGTGTCAGTGGAATTTGTACCGGACGCCATCTTAAGTCAGCCTGAAATAAGAAAGACAAAGAACAAACCAAGAACAAGACAAATTGATTAGTTTCGCTGGGAGATATAGTTTCGCCAGCAATTTCGCTCGGAAATCCTGAACAGGTGAACAATTTCGCTGGATTTTGTAATTTCGCCAGCAGTTTCGCTTGACAATACTGAACCAGATCAGCAATTTCGCCAGCTAGTTTCGCTGTATGCACGGGCAGTAGTTTCGCTCGGAAATACCCGATGACACACAGTTTCGCTAGCTAGTTTCGCTGGAAACTGGTTTGAACTTTCGTTCAATAAAACTGACAATAGTTTCGCTTCTCGATGTTCGGCGAAAGAATAGTTTCGCTCGGTGATGGTAGTTTCGCTCGGTGATAATCCGGCGAAACTGCCAAACGACTTGATAGTTTCGCTGTTTGAAGGCACAGTTTCGCTGAATAAACAGCAGTTTCGCCCAGAACAGAAAACCCTCCTTTTTTGAAGAAGAAATGATCAGAAATCAACCCAAATCACTATGGGTTAATGATCGGTTGATTGCCTAGTGTTCAAGACACCAAAACACACAATATTCAATCAATTTCCAGTCCAAAACAAGCTGATTTCAGAATCAAATAGTTTTTTCAAAGTTTACCCAAAAACACTCAAAAACACCAAAATCAAGAGCACAGAGGCTCTGATACCATATTGTTGGTCCTCACTGATCTTTATCAGTGCAAATGAAGGTGTATTTGAGAAGAAAACCAAATAAACAACACAAAATAGGATTTCCAATGACTAAAATGGTTTTCTAGCCTTGAACAATCTCAATATGAACCAATAGATTGATAAATGATGATAAACAAGCTACAATATAATGAAATAAGCTCCTAGCCGTCACCAAAACTCACCAAATGAAGATTTCTTGTATTAGGGTTCAAAGGTTTGAGAAAGTTACATTTGGCTGCACAATGGCTGCGCATATATACTGTCCAGTGAACAGTTTCGCTGGCAGTTTCGCTGGCCAAGCGAAACTGTCACTGAACCAGTCTAATCTAGGTACCGAGCGAAACTACAGTTTCGCTCGGTAGCTTACAGTTTCGCTAGCCTACCAAAATCCAACATTTACAATAAACTAAACTATTACAATGAAACTAAACAAAAGATGAATTCCTCCCTACATTGATCTTCACCAGGTATGTAATTATCAAAGATATACTATATAAAAAATCTTTTGCAGGTACGTATTTAAGATGCTTGGAGAAGGACGAGGCCCAGGAAGTGCTTAAAGACATCCATGAAGGTGACTGTGGAAATCATACAGGGGGTAGGTCCCTGATGTCCAAAATCCTAAGAACAGGGTACTATTGGCCAACAATGAGAAAAGATGCCCAGGATTTCTCTCAGAAATGTGACGCATGTCAAAGACACGCCAATGTGCCTCACCAGCCTGCAGAGCCTCTATACCCAATTCCAGCATCCTGGCCCTTCATGAAGTGGGGGATGGACATTGTTGGTAAGCTACCCAAAGCCCCTGGGGGAAAGGTATTCATGTTAGCAATGACGGATTACTTCTCAAAATGGATTGAAGCCGAAGCGTACGTTCAAGTCAGGGAAAAAGAGGTCATATCCTTCATTAAAAGGAACATATTGACAAGGTTTGGAGTACCATCTGAGATCGTCTGTGACAACGGCTCTCAATTTATTGGAAGTAGGACCACAGGATTCTGTGAATCCTGGGGCATCAAGATGATAACGTCAACTCCAGTACACCCTCAAGCCAATGGTCAAGCCGAGTCGAGCAACAAGATCATCATAAACAACCTGAAAAAGAGACTGAAGGAGAAAAAGGGAAAATGGGCAGAGGAGTTACCCTTAGCATTGTGGGCAGATAGGACTACCTACAAGAACGCCACGGGTCAGACCCCGTATTCCCTGGTATTTGGCACAGAAGCAGTCATCCCAACGGAAATGGTGATCCCGACATTCAGGGTCAGTGGTCAGACCCAGGATTTGAATAATCAGTCCCTGGTTGAAGACTTGGATACCCTGGATGAGATGAGAGACCAAGCGGCTTGGAGAATGGCGGCTTATCAGCAAAGAATTTCGAAGACCTATAACAAGCATGTAAGGATCAGAAGATTCAAGGTAGGAGACCTAGTCCTAAGAAAGGCGTTTCAGAATACGACAAATCCAGGGGACGGAAAGTTAGCTCCTAAGTGGGAAGGTCCTTACTTGATTGATTCTGAGGCTGGCAAGGGGGCATATTGGCTAGCTAATATGGAAGGAGACTTGTTGCCAAGACCTTGGAATGCGATACACCTCAAAGCATATTTCATGTAAGACCTTCTGTCCCAGGATTCAGTTACTCAGGTATGTGTTTTATTTTGAAAATTCACAGTGGAGATTCAGGTCAGTTCTTCTCACTTAATTTACCTATTTCCTTATATATTTTGTTTACATCATTTATTTACTGACATTAGTTACATGTTGCATTTCATTTTTAAGATTATCGTTTAATGTTTTGAATTTACTAAGATCTATGTTTTGCAAGACGGATTGCCTAAAATCCAGGGTATCCCAGGATTCAAGGTATTCAAGGTGCAGAATGATCGGAAATTCAAGGCATACGAAGCGAAGAATACTCAAGGTACTTCAAGTCAAATGCAACAAACGTGTTTCTCCTAAGTATTGAGACTGGCCATCTCTCTTCCGTATGGGTGAATTTTAAACCCATTCCTAAGGTTTAAGGATTATGCGTCCTTCATCCGAATATGGGCTATCACGCCTCGCCTGGAGCGCACGTTGGCAACTTTTGCCTCGCCCGAGACGCACGTGATCCAAGTATGAAACCCTGGGATTGTGAGATCATCCGTGTTGAGAGCATTGGTGGCAACCTTGCAATCCAGGGACATATGCGGATCTCTCAAGGTTTAAAACGATTAACGCGTTTTCAAGACGGATTGGTGCTAACGTACCAACTTAAGACATCCGAGGCAATACCCTAGTTCGCCGGTACGGCATGAGGTGGTCCCTAGATTTCGCCAGTACGGCACAGGGCTTGACCCCAGAAATAACATTAAAATTATTATCGGGCCTGACCCTAGAAACAATTCAAAGATTACCTAATGACTCAGGATTATTGACTTAATCCAGGGTCATAACGGTCAAAGCCGAAGGAAATTAACTCCCTGTCCAGTTAATTCTAATCGATATGTTCCTATTACAGGAAACATTCACAAGTCTGCTAAAGCTACGAGGAATCCTAAGATCCTGGGGGCAACCCAGGATTGCTTAGGTAAACCCTAGAACCATTCCATACAAATATCATTCAGATGTGTCAAACACAGGTATGTAGTTAAAGCAGTTATATTCATAAGCCCCAACCTGTGCCCGGAAAAGCTCCGGACGTCCCAGGCTGGGACATGTCAAAAGGCCCTGGATATCACATCCAGGGGTGGATCATTGTTTTAACAAAATAAACCGGGAAACATCAACCGGTATACCATCATATGCAGAAAATTAAAATTGTTTTCAAACAAACAAACAAACAAGCCAACGACCCAGGGACCTTCAAGCGTCACCCTGGGTCACATCCTCCGTCGCCTCCTCCGCTGCCTTCTCCGCTGCCTTGGGGTCCTGTGCCGGCTTCTCTCCTCCCTTGGGCTGGTCGATGTCCATAGCATGACCATCAGAGCCCTTGGAAGGGGTGCTTTTGCTGGATCCGGGGCCAGGGTCACACCCAGTAGGGATGGCAGCGCCCAGGTTGCGCAGTTTGTTGACCCAATCAGTCACATCCCATTTGGGGTTCACAAACCCCAGGTCCTTAGCCTCCTTGGCCATCTTAAGCCTGCACTGAAGGAGGGAGACAAGAGCAATCCTCTTGCCCTCCTTGTCTTTCGCCTCCAAGGCAGCATCATGATCAGCTCGCACCAGGACAGCCCTCCTCTCCAGCTCCTGCACCAGCCCCAGGTTCTTGTCGGCAACGGTCTTCGCCATGCCCAGCTCCTTCTTCAAGGTGGTAATTTCCTTCTTAACCAAGAACTCGGCCTCCTGGCCTTGCCTCTCAGCAGCCTGGACCAACTCGAAGAAGCGCCCAGCAATCTGCACAAAAAAGTAAGTTAATAAATATATTGAACCCTGAATGGACTAACTATGCATAGGAGCAGAGCCCGGCAGCGTCCATGTTTTCCAGGGACTGAATTGATTGGCCAGAGCTGGTAGCCCTGGTCTTGCGTTTGGTGCCCGAGGCCCTGGAAACTGGAGCCCTGGGAGCTGAAGGAGGCTCAGATTTCACCGGGGCCAAGACCTGGAGATCATCGTCTCCCAGCAGGTAGGCATCCAGATCGACGTCCTCGATGTTCACAGAAGCAGCAGCGGCTGAAAGGCAAAGAAGGCACAGAATTAGCAGAACTCAGGGAAATTCCAGGGTAATAAGGGCAAGGAACCAGGATACTTACAGCTAGACATACTATGGGAGCAGGAAGAAGTGGCTTGATCAGGTTCGACCTTGAATTCACGATCCTCCTCAGCAATGGTCAGGAACGCCTCAAACCTCTCGAATGTGCTTGAAGTTACTGGTCCGATGGAGCTCAGGCTAGGCACTGCAAAACAAAGGAATCCAAGGTCAGTATTCAATTAAAACATATATCAAAACCTGTAAACCTAATTCCTAGTGCAGGTAAAGGCCTACCCTCTACTTTCCACCTAAGAGGAAGATCCATTCCGCCTGGGATGGTTGACCGCCTTACAAAGAAAAATTTGCCCTTCCATTCTTCATGGTAAGAAGCCCTGGGGACCATCTGCGTGCCCTTGTTCAAAGCTTTGAACAGGTAACGATTGTTGCCATGGGACTTCAACTCGTAGCCCAAGGACAGTTCAGGCAACCCAACCAGGGAATCAAACTCTCTGTTCAGGCGATCGATGGTACCCAGCACCCTCCATGCAAAGGGGAGAGTCTGAGCGTATGAGAGGCCGGTGGCCTTGAAGAAATCGGCAACCAGTCCAGAGAAGGGGTAGGAGAGACCGATTGAAAAAGGGGTGAAAGGAAAACAGACCCAGGTTGCGGAACAGAAATCCGACCTGAGTCTTGCGTCATAGGGCCTAATCTCAGCACCTTCCGGAAGAAGACCGGACGCCAACAAGCAAGCAATGTCGGCGTCGGAGAAGTTGCAGGTCTCCGTTTCCGGTGACTGCAAGTACTTCTGATCGAAAAAATCTTCGATCCCGGTCTTTTTAGCAACAGTTTCCGCTCGAATTTTCTTGCGAGTCATCGTGACGGAAAGACAGAAGTAGAAATTAAGAGAAGGGTTACCTGATCGGAAATTAGCGAAGGCCGGAGGTGAGGAAATTGCCGTTATGCTCTCGAAAAATTTACTCGGTGAGTGAAATGTGAAGAGAGATGGGGGTATTTAATGGAAGAGAAGTTACAGAGTTGAGGGGACGTGGACGACGATCATGGAGACTCTACTCCTATTTTAACGGATGGGATGAACTTAGGGTCGCTGAGTCATTGGAGATTTGAAAAAATTCACAGCTGTTAATTCTTATCCACTAGCTGCGAATTTTGGGGGCAATTGTTACACCCTAAAAATACTTGGCTGCAAATCCAGGGTACACGCGCAGATAAGGGACAGGTATGACCCAGGATTACATGACCTGGATGCAGGCAATGTTCGATGACCCAGGATGTTAATACCAGATAGGGAAGTTCGCTTTTACTTTATTTTGCATATTATATCATCTAATCCAGGGCTACCCTTGTTACTATAATGACCCAGCATGTGGAAATGACCCTGCATGCTAGGGCATTGTTACTAATTGCTTCGTTGTCTTTATTTGATCAAGGATAGGTTGACAAAGTCTTCTAACGGTCGCTTGAAGCAAGGAGAAGACTTATTTAGCACGTGGTCAAAGGTTGTTAGCTGGAAACTCGGTTAAATAACGGAAAGAGACGTTGAAGAGAGGATCCCTGGAATATCGGAGAAACGGTTGAAGACCTAGCATATAAATAGGACACTTAGTCTTTCTTTTTTCGGCTCATTCGAGCTTTACTCACTGTATTCTCGTACTAAATTCTCTGCAAACTCATTGTAATCAATACTTTTCGGTGATCAATAAATTGGTAGCGTGTGTTATCGCTACCCGGGGTTTTTATGCCGGCGGCGCCTTAGAGACATCTAAGGGCTAAGGGCTTTTCCCTAGTCAAATCTCGGTGTTCTTGCCTACTTTTGAGTATTCGTTTGTGTTGCTAAGTTTCTCAACTGATTTCATAAACTAATCTAAGTTTTTACCCAGGATTCTAGTGATTTGTCCCTGGAATTCTGTAATTGTCCCAGGATTATTTCAAGCTATTTTCATATCTGAATATTAGACACCTAACCTCACATTCAAATTTGGTTCAAACTTTGCTAATTCAACTTAAGTAATTTTTAGCCAAAACACCAATAATGGTCAAGTAATTAGCTATCACTCGGGGAAACGCACAGGGAGGTGTTTCACACCTGAACCGAGAAGTGTGTGAGTGAAGTGAGGCAGGTAGAAATGGGGTGAAGATAAGGCTAGAAACCTCGTACAAACCTGTGGGAGAATATTGGCCACGACCAATATAATGTTATCAAAACCTTGTTGCGGGCAACAGTAAATATAAGCTGCAAAGCTAATGAAATTCTAATTCCGTAGATCAATGACGGACCATGATGGCGGTGATATTACAGAGGAACAGAAAAGGGAGGCTATGAAAGCCCAATTTTCTGAGGATCTGGGAAATGCCATTCAAACGGCTATCCCCAAGTATGTACACAAAATCCAGGAGGATCTACTCAAAAAATTGAACGAAAAGTCCGAGGAGCTGAAGAAGGCTCTCCAAGATAAAGGGGAGGCAGCACGCCTAAGAAGAAGGGGAGCTCCTTCAAAGAATATGAAGCTTTAATTACAGGATTACAACTCGCTAAAGATATGGGTATCCAACACATTCAAGTTTTTATAGATTCCTTGTTATTAACTAACCAATTTAATGGATCCTATTCAGTGAAAGGCGAAAGGCTAACCAAATATCTAGACCTTGTAAAACAATTAACATTATCTTTTGAAAATTGCAGCATATCACAGGTACCTAGAGAAGAGAACGCAGAAGCTAATGCTTTGGCAAACTTAGCATCATCTTTAAGGATCCCAGAAGGTGTCAAGATTCCCATAACTCACATCCTAACCCCAGCAATTGAAGAACAGGAGGTTAATGACGTCACAGAAGATAAAGATCAAAAAATGATCGATTCTCAGGATCCTCAGAAATCCTGGACATACCCTATGAGGAGATTTATCCAAGAAGGAGAAATCCCCAAAAACGAGAATCCTAGGCTTTTCCGAACAAAGATAATCCCGTATTTAATAATAAATGATATCTTATACAAAAACTCTCTTTCAGGTCCGTACTTGAGATGCCTCGAGCAGCCTGAAGCACTTGCAGTACTCCAGGATATTCATGAAGGTGATTGTGGCAATCACGCTGGGGGCAGATCACTATTTCCAAAGTATTGAGGATAGGATACTACTAGCCTACTATGAAGAAGGACGCAATGGATTTTGTTCAAAAGTGTGATGCATGCCAGCGGCACGGCAACATCCTCCATCAGCCTGCTGAGCCGCTCCATTCAATATCATCTTCGTGGCCGTTCATGAAATAGGGGATGGACATAGTTGGTAGGCTGCCTATAGCACCTAGAGGAAAAGCCTTCATGCTGGCTATTATGGACTATTTCTCTAAGTGGATTGAAGCTGAAGCATTTGGTCAAGTTAGAGAAAAGAAGTGATTTCCTTCATTAAAAGGAATATCCTGACAAGATTTGGAATCCCATCAGAAATAGTATGTGACAACGGATCTCGGTTTATTGGAAAAAGAACGACTGGCTTTTGTGAAGCATGGGGCATCAAGATGGTAACTTCGACTCCCATACATCCACAAGCTAATGGTCAAGCAGAATCGAGCAACAAGATCCTCATCAATAATCTTAAGAAGAAGCTAGGAGCCAAAAAAGGGAAATGAGCTGAAGAGCTACCTTTCGTATTGTGGGCTGACAGAACAACTTCCAAGAATGCTACTGGTCGAACACCATTCTCCCTAGTGTTTGGTTCAGAAGCTGTGATTCCCACTGAAATGGTGATGCCGACTGCTAGAACAAGCTGCCAGGATTTTGAAGACAATAAGCAGGAGCTTCTTGAAGATCTTGAAACAATCGATGAAATAAGAGACCTCGCGAAGTTTAGGATGGCAGCATACAAGCAAAGGATGGCCAAGTCTTACAATAGGAATCTCAGGATTAGAAGATTTCAAGTGGGAGATCTAGTACTCAGAAAAGCTTTTCAAAATACTACCAATCCAACAGATGGAAAGCTTGCACCTAAATGGGAGGGTCCTTACCTAATAGACTCAGAAGCTGGAAAGGGGGCATATAGGCTGGCTACTATGGAAGGTGAGCTGCTACCAAGAGCTTGGGACGTAATTCACTTGAAGTCATATTTTATGTGAGTACCCTCAGGATCCTCTAAGCATCCCCAAGAATCCTTGTTTAAGCTTCCAAAACTTCAGGTATGATTTTGATTCTTATTTCCATTTTATATTATTATCTTTGTGGAATGATTACTGACTTAGGCATCGGAGGGGTGTTAGCCAAGCTAACACCCACCCCTCACCAAGCCTTGAGTGTTTTGGAGAAGTTCTAAGCATCCTATCATAAACTAGAGGCTGATCACCTCTTCTAAGTCTAAAGCATTCTGAATGCAATCAAATGGTTAGGAGGTTTTCACCTTCTCGTTCACTAATGGGAATCGCCAGGAGCGCAAGACCCTCGCCAGGAGCGCACGGTGGTGGCCTATGGTTCGAGGTGGTGCGACCAGTCCATCCACGGGTGGCTGATAATTTAATCACTATTGGCCATAGAGCGCATCTCAAAAATGGGTAGCAGACGTGTCATCTCGAAAAGGTCCTAAGGTTTTTTGCATTTTCATGTCAACTAAGGTTTAGGCACTTCCGTGTCTCTCAAGTTTATGGGCTTGACCCCAGTTGGCTTAGTCCCAAGTATTTTCGAGCTTGACCTCAGTTTAACGAAGGTTTTTAATGTTTCCACACTAACTAAGGTTTATGCACCTTCTTGTCTCTCAAGTTTTAAGGGCTTGAACCCTGTTTGACTCATTTCTAAGTGCTCAAGATTTATTTACAGTTTTATCAGAATTTCCCCAAGGCTATCTTAAGGATTTCTAAGGATCCTCCAGGATCTTGACTATCTTGATGGTTGGAATATTCTTGAACATGTGACATTGGTACTGCATGTGTTACATATTTTTATTACTAACTAAGTATTGGTTAGCATCATGGTTTGTTAATTTTTGGCAGGTTTTTTAAGCTTTTAAGTTTTTAAACTAAACCATGTTATAGACCATCCTACAGGATCCTCATTCAAATATTTTTTAGAATTTACTACATAACTAAAAATACACGCAACACACCATGATGATCAAAATACTGCTAAGTTATATATATGCAGGAAATTAAAGAAGTTGACCCCAGGCTACGTCTTGGAACCCAAGATCCCTCCACCTGAGGCCAACTATATTCTCTAAGAAGCTTGGAATTCGCCTTGAAACACAAGGTCCCTCCATCCAAGCTTCTATAAGTTAAAGTACCATTGTTTTAGTTTCACCATAACCATTGTTTAAACTACCACAAAACCAAACAAACAACCTAAAAAAGTGGGCTCCGACCTAGTCAAGAATATCTTCATCGCCCAGCTCATCACCAGCAGCATCTGCCTGCTTCACCTCCTTACCCTTGCCCTTGTCTTTCTCACCAGTTTCCTTATCCACCTTCATGACCTCCGGCTCAACCTCCTTAGCAACCTTCTCAGCAGCTTCGTCCCTCTCAGCCATCAGCTTTTTAAGGCTCACCTCCCAATCCTTAACCGACTAGCTCTATGGAGTGAAGCCTTCAGCTTGCACAGCGTTAGCCATCTCAATCATGCATTCGAGCACGTTGATGGCAGCTGAGGATTGAGCGTTCTGATCAGCCAGCTTTAGGGCTTCAGCAGCTGCAGCATCTCGTTCCTTGAGCTGCTTCTCATGGTAGCGATTCTTGCTGGCAGTTATCTTACCCATCTGCTCGATACGGAGCAAGGCTTCATCAAGTTTAAGCTCGAATGACTCAAGCTCCTGCTCAGCTGCTTCCGGTTTGCCTTCGAGTTCGATGACTTCATGGCTCAGCTTGTCAATACCCTGCATCAAATCAAGATGGATCAGAACCAATCAGGGAAGTATTCTATCTATAATTCTAACAAACTTCTCTATCATTAAACTATACTTACAATATTTACCACAGCTTGCAATGAGAGAAGCTTATTGGCTGCTGCAACAGGAGGAAGACCATCGAAACTGTCCACATTGATGGTGGTGTCCGAAGCTTTGTGCTTCTTGGCAGAGGAAGTCTTGGACCGAGTGCTGGGAGGCCGGAATTTGGGAGCTGAGACATCTATAGGGGCTTTGCTGCTAGTTTCCTCAGTTTTTTCGTTCTTGGTGATGAGGAGCATAAGGTCCTGGAAAGAGAAGTTGGAGGCTGAACCTGGAGCTTCATCAGAGGCAATAAGAAATCAGTTTCCAGAAGACAACAAGATGTAGCCTGAAACAAAACAAAAACAAATACATTCAAGTACCTGTAGACATGTTTCTTGAGGGACTGTGAGATTGCTGGGAGATGGTTCGAGCACTTGAAACGTCTTCGGGCAGGCAGCTTCTTTCTGCAGCTGGATGCTGTAAAGTTCCTGGAGCTTCTTGGAAGAGTCACGAGCGGGCTTGAATAAAACTTCAAACTTAGGAGCTGCAAAGACAAAAAACAAACATATTATACAAAAAAATTGAAGACTTTATGGAATTAGAATATCACAAAAACTCTTCCTACCCTTGACAACCCATTGGGTAGGAATGTTCTTGCAACCAACAAGACTACTCCTTTTGACAAAGAAGAATTGGCGTCTCCAATCATGGTCATTATGAGGAACCCTCGGGATCAACTGGGCTTCTCCAGGTCTAGTTTTTAGAACAAATCTGTTATGGCCATGAGTACTTAGCCGGTACACCTTGCAAAATTCGGCGACCCCGATGTTCAAATTGCGGGTTTCGTTCAGATGATGAAGGGAGAAGAGAATTCGCCATACCATGGGCATGACTTGAGAATAGGCGAGATGGGTGACTGAGAAAAACTCATTAACTAGAGCCTGAAAAAGGAATGTCATACCAAGGAGAAAGGGGTAGTAGAGAAAGCAAACCCACTCGTCGGAAATGTGATCGGCCTTCAAAGAGGGGTCGTATGGACGTAACTCTGCCTCAGCAGGGAAGCTCGAGGACCGCTACAACATCGTGATCTTCCGATCATCAAAATTGTAGGTCTCCTCCTCCGTTGCCGGGAGGAGCCCTTGGTCGGCAAAGTAGTCGGCCACATTGTCGAAGAAAGTGGCCGTGGAGCGAAGCATTTTCTTCCCCATGTTCGAAAAAGAAGAAGAAAAAGGAGACGAGAACTGACCTGTGGAAATCGGAGAAGCTCTAGGGTTTCGCCGAAAGAAGAGATGTGCAAGATAATGAGAAGAAGGAGGGGTTATAAAAGAAATCCCAATGGGAAACTCGCTTGGGGAGTTGGGCCGATTAATGTTCTGCTTTATCATCATTTGTACTACAGATAAGCCTGCAAGTATTTCAAATTCTTGACAGCTGGCTTGCATGCGCCATCTGCCAAAAATTTGTGGGCAATTGTTGGTACCGGATTTCAGGATATGCTGAGCAGCTCGCAAGCACTTCACTGTAAGGATCCTGAATTACGTTTCTTTACTAACGATTGTTTTTTTCCTTTTTTTTGTTATTCGCAGGTTAACTCCAACGTGAATCACGTGTCCTAAAGACTCGGTCAGCTAACAGAAACGTGTACTAAGTGGACTTCAAATGGCTATGTGGGAGACGTGAAGTTAGTTGCTGATTTTTAGGAGGATTAGTTGCTATGTAATCTTATATATATTGAGCTCTAGGCTTGCACACAACACACGATACTCGCTATCAAAACTCTCTGTAACACTTAGAACTCGAGCTCACTTCATTTGTACTTGAACACTTTCCGATTATATAAAAGTTTCAGGCAGCAAGCAGTTTAAGCCGGCTCCTGAGGTTTTTTGCTAGGCTCCTTGAGGATACTCAAGGATTCCTGGATTTTTCCCTCGTTACATCCTCGTGTCAATCTCCAAACTTACATTTTCGTCTCTGTTTACATCAAACACTCTACCTCACTTACAAAGTTTGATCAACTAATTGCTTAGGCAGTTTTTGACCAAAACAGTTCCTGGCTAGATTGTTGCGGGCTGGAAGCTGGTTTTGGAGTCGTTAGGAGGAGGCGATGGTGACGTGGCTGGAAAAGGGAAGGATGGGAATGAAGGTGGCTCCTCGAAGACGGTTCCGGATTATCCGGCGGCAATGACCAGGGCTTATGTGTTGGAGCTGGGAGAGGGCAAGAAGCTTGAGGAGGTGGAGAAGCTGGTGGAAGAAGGGAATGCGATGGGAGATGAAGATAATGCAACAATCTGAGCCCATTTTTTATGTTTTTATGTTTGGTGGTTTTTGGTAAAACAATTTATGGTTCCTGCAATAGACAAGTAACAAACAACAACGAATAATGGTAGGGATCCTGGTGGAGGGATCTTCCGTTTTGCAAGACGAAAACGGTATTCCTAATAAGTTTTAACCTCTTAGCTTCCCAAGCGGAGGGATCCTGAGGTTTTCAGGACGAACCTTGGGGAGCTCAAAACCCGTTTGCGTATGTTAATAATAAAATTATCTTTTGTCTTCTTATGTTATGTTTTGTGTTGTAATTTTGTTTATGAGATTAGTTATAAAATTTATCAAGAATCTTAAAAAGGACTTGTATATTAGGAAATAATTTGAGATTTAACAACCGAATATGTTAAAATCGAAAATCAAGTAATAAAAACTTAAGTCACCTGACCTTCAAGTTTTACCTTAGTCGATTTCTCAATCCAAGCTGCCACTTCTTCTTTTATCTCATTCAGGATCCTTACAAGAATCCTGAACGACAACTTAGCCAGTTTATCCTGACATCCTTCCTTGGTATTCTGAAAAGAATTTCATAGGATTCCTGGCCAGGGGCCAAAGGAAGCTCTTTTGAAAATAAGATAGCAAATTTAGAAATAAGCTGGGGATAAACCCGGGATTCTTAGCACTAAGCCAAATCTGGGGTCAAGCCCTTATTTACTTGGGACTAAGCCTAAACTGGGGTCAATACCTTATTTATTTGGGACTACGCCAAAACTGGGGTCAAGCCCTTATTTACTTGGGACTAAGCCAAAACTGGGGTCAAGCCCATTCGTAAGTGACATGAATATGTCAAAACCTTAGATAACACGTCAGTATTATAAACATTGAGAATCCGCCCAACAGTCTACAATGACAAGATTTTCAGCCACCCATGGGATGGACTGGTCCGGCCATCTTGAGCATACTGGTGGACAACGTGCGCTCCTGCAAGGGGTCTTGTGCTACTGGCGATTACCCAAACTTAGGAGAGGAGTCAGCCTCTCAAACCTTGGAAGCTATGCAGGATACCTTAAACGTAGGAGAGGTGGCCAACCTCTAACTGGGGATATACCCAACGTACTAAGGATTCTCAAAATCCACAAAGCACTTAACACTTGGTGAGGGATGGCTGTTAGCTTAGCTAATACCACTCAGATGCTTAAGTCAGTATTATGTGATGAAATTAATAAGAATGGTATTGAAATTGGACTAGCATACGTACCTTGTAGTATTTTGGCGGAGAGGATCATGGGATTCCAATAGGATTGCAAAGGGATTCGTACATAAAATAAGCTTTGAGGTGTATGGTATTCCAGGCTCTTGGTAGGGGTTCTCCTTCCATGCTTACCAAACGATATGCCCCTTTTCCTTCTTCAGAAACTATCAAATATGGTCCTTCTCACTTGGGTGCCAATTTCCCACCGGCTGGATTGGTAGTATTTTGAAATGCCTTTCTCAGTACTAAGTCTCTTGCTTGAAATCTTCTTAACCTGGTATTCCTGTTATAAGACTTTGCCATCCTTTGTTGATAGGACGCCATCCGGATTCTGGCTATGTCCCTGAGCTTCTCAACTGTTTCGAGATCCTGAAGCAGAGTCTGGCTGTTGGTTTAAGGATCCTGAAAGCTGATCCTGGCTGTAGGTAGCACCATTTCTGTGGGGATCACAGCCTCGGCTCAAAACACTAATGAGAATGGAGTTTGACCGGTTGCATTTTTGGATATCCTCCTATCTGCTCAAAGAACAAAAGGCAGCTCCTCAGGCCACTTGTCTATCTTGGAGCCCAACTTCTTCTTAAGGTTTTTGATGATGATCTTATTGCTGGATTCTGCTTGCCCATTAGCTTGAGGGTGGACAGGTGTTGAAGTAATCATTTTGATGCCCCATCTTGCATAAAAGTTTGTTGTTCTTTTGCTGATGAACTGGGAGCCGTTATCACATATGATCTCTGCCGGGATCCCAAATCTGGTAAGGATGTTTCTCTTGATGAAGGATATCACTTCTTTCTCTCTCACTTGCACATAGGCTTCTGCTTCGATCCATTTGGAGAAATAGTTTGTCATTGCAAGCATAAATACTTTTCCTCCAGGGGCCTTGGGCAGCTTGCCTATAATATCCATGCCCCACTTCATCAACGGCCACGGGGATACCATAGGATGCAGAAGCTCGGCTGGTTGATGCAAAATATTTTCGTGCCTTTGGCAGGCATCGCACTTTTGTGAGAAGCTCATGGAATCCTTCTTCATTGTAGGCCAAAAGTAACCACATCTAAGAATTTTCGAGAAGAGTGCTCTGCCCCCAGTGTGATTTCCACAATGTCCACTATGAATGTCTTTAAGCACTTCAAGAGCTTCAACTTTCTCTAAGCACCTCAAGTAGACACCTGCAAGAGATTTTCTATATAGTATGTTATCTAAGATAAAATAAGGTATTACCTTGGCACGGAAAGCCTTGGGATTTTCACCCTTAGGAATTTCTCTGTCTCTAAGATTCTTAGATATCCTTGGGATTCCCAACATCTGCTTCTTCATTGTCTTCGATAGCGTGAGCTTCCTGTTGAGTTATTACCGGTGTCAGGATATGCGTTATACGAATCTTGGTATCCTTGGATCCTGAGCGATGAAGCCAAGTGTGCCAAAGCATCGGTTTCTGAATTGTCTTCTCTTGGAACCTGTGAAATGTTAAAACTTTCGAAAAGAAAAGATAATTTTTTAACAATATCAAGGTATTTGATTAGATTCTCCCCTCTCACTGCATAAGAGCCATTAAACTGGTTAGTTAATAGAAGGGAATCAACAAATACTTGAATACACTGAATGCCCATATCTGTAGCCAATTGTAACCTAGCAATCAAAGCTTCATATTCAGCTTCGTTGTTGGTAGCTTGGAATTCACAAGATATGGATAACGGTATTATGTCCCCCCAGTGGCGATTTTAGCAGGATGCCCTGTCCTGTTCCTCTAACATTTGAGGATCCGTCAGTGTAAGGGATCAAGTCCTCTTCGATCTTCTCAAGCTGCTAGACTTCCTTCTCAACTTCTGGTTCTATGTCACTGCTGAAATCAGCCACAAAGTCAGCCAAGGCGTGGGATTTGATTGCTGTCCTTTGCTTATACTTGATATCATAGGCAGTTAGCTTGACTGCCCACTTAGCCATCCTACCCGACATTTCCGGCTTCCTGAGAACTGCCTTAATAGGATAGTTAGATTTCACAATTATAACATGAGTTTCGAAATAATGTCTAAGTTTAGTGGAAGCCATTATAAGAGCTAGAATTAATTTTTCAAGGTGAGAATACCTAGACTCCGCATCTAGCAGAGTTTTACTTACGTAATATATCGGATGCTGCTGACCTTGATGGTCTTTTACTAAGACTGCACTGATAGGTAGTCTTTTAGGCATCTCAAGGATTCTCTATGCTTCTCAGTCCACTCAAACTTCTTGTTTTCTTAGGATATCATAGAGAGGATCTTGAACTGAACCTGTTGAGTGCTGCGATTCTTCTTGTCAACCTTTGCACCTCTTTTACATTCAATGGGATTTCAAATTCAGGATTGCTTTTATTTGCTCTGGACTTGCTTTGATTCCTCTTTTTGTAACCATGTAGCCTAAAAACTTTCCAGCTCACACCCCAAAGTGGCACTTGGAGGGATTGAGCTTCATGTTATATTGGTCAAGGATGTCAAAGGCAGTTTAGAGATCCTTGACGTGATCTTGTGCCTTTTTGGATTTTACCACCACGTCGTCTATGTAGACTTCCATCATGTCCCCCAGCTGCTCTTTAAACATCATATTGACGAGCCTCTGGTAGGTGGCACTTGCATTTCCCAAACCAAAAGGCATAAAAGTATAACAATAGACACCTGTCGGAGTCATAAAAGCCGTATGCTCCTGGTCACATGGTTCCATCTGTGTTTGTTGGAATCCTGCTAAGGCGCCCATGAGAGCATCTCGTGACCAGCCGTGGCATCCACCATTGCGTCAATGTGGGGAAGTAGAAAAGGATCCTTAGGATAGGCTTTATTAAAGTATTTATAGTCAACATAAACTCTCCATTTTTCGTTCTTCTTTTGAACCACCACCACGTTTGCTAGCCACTTGGGATATTTAACTTCTCTGATCATCTTGGTTTTGAGAAGCTTGTCAACTTCTTCCTGGATGATAAGATTCTTCTTAGGAGCGAACTTTCTACTATTTTGCTATATGGGCCTTCAGAAGCTGAACCAATTCTTGTTCGACACCTGCAGGGATGTCTGTTCCTACGAGCACCTTGATTTCAAGATTCTCAGGGTCTAGAAGGACTTCTTTGACATCAAGCTCCATGTCCTCTTGTACTTCAAGTTCCCTTTTCTGTAATTTCTATCCCTTTGTCACCTTAGTTGTGTTCTTTATTGAAGTTGAATAGCAATTCTTGGCTTCCTGCTGGTCGCTTTCAATCCTTACAACTCCCTAAGGTGTGGGAAGCTTGATACATTGATGATACGTTAAAGGGACCGATTTCATCTCGTGTATCCATGGCCTACCAAGAATTATATTGCAACAAGAGAGAGGATCTATAACACAAAATTTTAGCTTAGAGTTTACCCCCTCTATGTATACAGGTAACCTGATATCCCCACGGTGCTTTTAGTTTCAACACTGAAGCCAACCAAGACTAAGGATTGTGCAACAATTTCAGTTTCTGGGATCCCCATTTTCTTGAGCACATCAAGACGGATTATGTGTACTGAGCTTCCATTATCAATCAGGATCCTGCGAACAAAATGGTTAGCAATATATAAAGTGACCACAAGACTATCATGATGAGGATCCTGAACATGAGAACGGTCGCTCTCATCAAAGGATATCAGTTTGTCTTGCGTTAAGGTGGATGTACAGACAGGTCCGTCAACTTATTCAGATTTAGACTCCCTAGCATGCTTCTTGGCTGAGAACACGAAGTGCCGCAGATGTCTGAGCCTCTTGAGATGAAGTTGATTATTTGAGCATCCTGAGGCGGAGAAGCTGCTCTCTGAGGCACCTTGTCAGTTTCCTGTGTCTTGACTTTCTTTCTGCCTATCAACTCTTTTAGATGCACCTTACTGAGTAGATAGCTAATTTCCTTCCGAAGTGCTATGCATTCATCTGTTAGGTGGCCAAAGTCTTCATGGAAGGCGCACCATTTGGTTTTGTCTTTCCAGGATCCCTGCTTATCATTTTTTCTAGGCCATCTTGCCTTTTCGACAAGATCCTGCATTGCACACATTAGGCCACCAATGTCAACAGAAAAACAATACTCGGATACCTTAGGAAACTCGTCATCGTCATCATCCTGTTCCACATCATTGACTTTGTGATTATCTGGTTTCGAGTATGGACGAGATCTATACGGCTTCCCGGGGGATTCCGACTTCTTAGTTTTGGGATCGTACTTGGGAATATCCAACCTCTGATGAATCTTTTTGTCATCTTCCAAATGAATAAACCTCAAGGCTCTGCTGCGTACTTTGTCAAAATTCCTGCAAGGAGTCATGAAAAGATCATCATAAAAACGTGAATCTTTAGAGAGCCCCATTTTAAAGGCTTCGACAGCTGCTTCCATATCCAGATGGGGGAATCTCGAGAGATTCTCGTCCGAATCTAGCAATGTATTTTCTGAGTGGCTCATCAGGTTTCTGGACTACTCGATATAGGTCGCCTGTGAGCTTCTCAAAGGTTCTGCTGCAAGAAAATTGGTTGTTAAATAGGTCAACTAAATGAGAGAATGATGTAATAGTGTTAGGAGGAATGCTCAGTAGCCATTTCATGGCTGGTCCATTTAAGGTTGAACCAAAGCCT
This sequence comes from Deinandra increscens subsp. villosa, assembly GCA_039602395.1. Taxonomy (NCBI): domain Eukaryota; kingdom Viridiplantae; phylum Streptophyta; class Magnoliopsida; order Asterales; family Asteraceae; genus Deinandra; species Deinandra increscens. The sequence continues at coordinate 974 of JBCNJP010002237.1, read as the reverse complement.
TTGCACATACAGGCTTCCTTGATTTCTATCGGAATGGGATTGATCTCCATACGCTCTCTGTAATGTGCCACGTGTTCTTCAGGATCCGTGGTTCCATTGTAAAGCTTCATGCGTGGAGTTTGAAAACGCTTCGGGGTCTCCACTTGAGAAATCGGCCAAGTAAATTTGGAGATCTTGTGGCTTTCCAAAGGAACCCTAGGAATAGGTTTCAGGATCCCTGGAACACTCGATATCATCTCCTTCAACTTCTGGAGCTCCCTAGTGATACTTGGATGAACACCTGCATCATAAGGAGCACCCTGGTTAGAAATGACATGAATTGAATTGGACATATTGCCTGGGCCAGGATTATGGACTCGGATCCTGGGATTATATCCATAGCTTCTTGGGCGTGCTAGGCTCCGTAGTGGCTCCTGCTTGCATGGGAATGAAGTCACCATCATGCACATCCGAGGAGCTGGTCCTGAAGATTCCTGCAGAAACAAAAGGGTTAGAATGCTGATATCCTGGAAGTTCTGGCCGAGTTCCTGGCAGAAAAAGGATATCCTTGAGATATTGTAGCTAAGGATCCCAATGATAGTGGAATCCAAAGATCCTTGGAGCGTGACTGCGTGGACTCTGGCGGGATGGCTCCTGAGAATCCAACAGTACTCCCTGCATATCCAGCGCCCTGGGAGGTCATTGTGGGGGCTGAGGATCCTGAGTCATTGAAGTCAAGGTGCCTGGGAAACAGAGGACTTTGTTGTCGATTTGTAATTGTAGCGAGTCGGATCTGAGGATCCTGAGGCATTGAAGTCAAGGTGCCTGGGAAATAGAGGACTTTGCTCCTCCATAGGTTTCTTAGACTTCTTAAGCTCCTCAATTTCCTTCAACACTATTTGATTAGTCTTTTATTGTTGATCCATCTGATTTTTCACATCTTTAATAAAAAAAACAAATCGTTGTTAGTGTTTTGGTCAAAAATTCATAAAGGA
>JBCNJP010002236.1:0-7500 GCA_039602395.1 Deinandra increscens subsp. villosa | reverse complement strand
GAGGCAAGCTTGCTTTAATTGTGGCAACCCTAGTCACATCGCTGGAAACTGTCTCTACCGCCCTATGAGCCATATTTTCCGTGGAGTCAAAGGGTTTCATCACATGATTCAGTTAAGTTACCCCTCCCATGGTAGCTAAAACTATTTTGAAAAATGAACCTAAATTGAAGAAGGTTGAAATACATAAAGTCACGACTCCAAAAGTGACTAAAATAACTGTTAAATCGCCTCAAACTTGGAAACCAAAGTCCAAGGCAGCTCCATCACAAATTCCTAAGGGGATGTGTTTCAAGGAAGTTTCTTTTATTGATTCTTCAGGAGTACCTAGAACTATAATGGCATGCGTACCAATGGCTAACTGATCTCTTACTTGTGTAGGAACAGTCAATGAGGACTTTCATTACTTTGTTGTTTGTGATAGTGATTGTTCCAGGAACATTATAGGAAGCATCTCTCTAATTCATGTCATGCATAATTTCTACGGAGAATATGTTTCCGTGTGAGAGGTAAAAGAAACAAAATCAGCAAAGGTACTGTTTTAACTTGGTTGTTTGAATGTTAAAGCGGTAAAGTTTGTGTGAGTAAAAACCTAATTCTCTAAACTTTCAAGTCAATTTTTTGAAGGTTAGCTTGGCCAAGATTCTTATTTGTTTTAGTCTATTTATGTGTCAGTATGTTTATTTATTTATAAAAAAAAATTAAAAAATGATGAAAATTAGAGTCCTTAAAAATAAAAAAAGTAGGGGAAGAGTTGATAGAGCCCCCCTGAAAGTGAGCGGGATGATCAGATTGTGCACAACTCAAGTCATTTTGATACGAACGAGAACAATTTGGTGTATGTAAAACACTCAATCCTTTATGAACTGAATAAATCAGATCTTACAAGGACTCAGAGCTAAACAACTGAAAACACCTTGAAACACACACACTTAAGAGACTTAGTTACAAAATTTCTACACAAAATAACTATTTATAGTAATCCCGATCACTCGAACTGGACACTGTCCGAACTGGCAATTCGGCTGCCAGTTCGTCCTAGTTCGGGTGGGTTCGGCTAGCTAGGTTAACACTTGTCTTTTTCTTCTGATTTTTTTCAGTCTGATCCAACATTCTGCCATTTCATGTATCAACAAACTCCCATTGGCAAATGCTAGTCAGTTACTTTCAGCTTTGAGCTTCAGCCTCCATCTCGGTCCATGTCTTCAGGTTATTTCTTCCGGCATAAATGTCAAATGCAAAACATATCCGAATAACCCTTTGAAACTGCAAAGCTTGTTCCATAAAGTCAGGATGGAAAAAATCTGACTATGGTACAGCTCGTCAATATCAGCCTTTGGTAAGTTTATTAGCCACAAAGGATCAAATATCCTCACAACCCTGTTGTTTTCTTCCAACACTATCATAACCTCACCAGTCTTCTCATCATAGTACCACCATCTCAGGTTCTTTATAAAATCCAACTCCATCTTCATCAATGGTATCTTCTTCATCACCTTAGGCTTTCTCTTGAACTTCAATACAATCAAGGCCTTGCCAGTTATTGAATGTTTCTTTGTTGGATGCTTACTTCGTTTTGGCTTCTGTGGCTTCAAGAATAGAAATCCCTTATCACACTCTTTTTCCACAATCTTCTTGAAATGTAATCCCTTCCAATCATCTCCATAGTTACAAAATGGTTTTCTGGTTAGCTCAAGAACATCTCATACTGGCAATGAGCTGAAATCTAGAGCATTCTTGAAATATTGGATACCAAACTCGCGTTTGATTCCATAACAACCAACATCATCATAATACATCCAGCTCACAATATCTCCAGACACCAGACCCTTGAATCTGACATGCCTTCTTTGTTTGATCGGTTTAGGAGGAGGAACAGAGTTAGCATGAAAAGTCTTCATATATTCATTGAAATCTCTCCTTTGTTTATGTTCCTTAACCTCTCTGACAATCGGGTCTTCAGGAATTTCTGCTTCTTTCCTTTTTAACTTTACCTCAGCTTCATCACCCTTTTCTTTTGGAAGTACCTCAAATTCATCATCATCTTGAGCGTTGTCGTTGTTGAAATTGGAGTACAAATCAGGATACTCCTCTTCAGTTATATCTTCAACTTCAACCTCATCATCCAAATTATCATCTTCAGTTTCACTTTCAGATAACTCATAAATTTTTGGTTCAGCTTCAACGGCTTCTTTCAACTCCTCGTCATTCAAATCAAAGATCGCTTGAATTTGTGTTTAGGTGAGTTCACAGACAAACTCCCCATCTTCAAGAATTGTACCGATCTCGTGAATACTTGTAGCAGCTTGATTTTACGGAATTGAAGAAATTGGCATCACATTCCTTGAATCTGACTCCCCTGAGATGCTGAAGTACCAACACCCGAACCAGAAGTTCCTGTTGGGCCTAGACCTCCACCAGTTGCACCTTCAGAGTCATCATTTTCAGCATCATCATTCAGATATCTCAGCACATCATCTTTGCACCCAATCTCCCCCTGAGCAGTAAATTTATCAAGCAAGAATTGAATCTGCTCATTCTTCTTTGCAATCTGTGCAGCTTGATTAAAACTGGTCATCTTTAACCTCATAATTTCTTGAGTCTTGGCCTCATTCCCACTTCTCAATTGTAGATGATCTCTTTGCAATTCAACTATCTGTTTTGATCGAGCTTCATCTTTGGCCTTTAACTCTTCAATCAATTTTCTTTTCTCCTCATCTTTTTTCTTCAAATCATTGATCTGTGCTTAAAACTCTAAAAGCGCACTGTTGAACAAATCCATTTTGGAAAGTGAAAGTGAACTAGTGAAGCTCCAATTGGCTGGTTGCAATAGAGACTGTTGGAACTAGTGAAGCTCCAATTGGCTGGTTGATAAATTGGGCACCAACACTCTTTGAAGATGTTGTGCTAGTAGTTGTAGACTTCTTCGTCCCCAAATACTTCCTCAGAATGTTAGATTGAGTCAGTTTAGTAAGAACGGTGGCTACTGCAGCACTTGATGAAATTGTAGCTGCTGGAGTCGAAGTCGACACTGGTACAGACATTTCAGGACCACCAGTTGAAGTCTCACTAGTACGTCGTTTAAAAAAAACCCTAAACTTTTCAACATCGATGGACGACTTTTTCCACCAGTGGCAATCGACTTCCTCCTTTAGATGGTGTCAATTGAGACGAGGAGATAGTCGGTTGCTTACCCTTGCCCTTTCTGGCATCAACTTCAGGGTCATAGTCTTCATCGGTATCCGCTGGGGCTTTATCTTCATAAACTCGACCAATGTATCAGTCGTTGCTCTTCTTCAGCCTTGTACGGTAAGCAAGTTGTTCCTTGCTACCTTTCTTCACTAGAATTTTTTTGAGATCCAACACGAATAAACGCAACGAAATTGTTTGGATCAGAATCATCATCGGAATTCACTATCATGTCATCTAGCTCATCACCAGACTCATCTTCATCAATCAGAGTGTTTATAGCAGGTGTATCAGACACATTGACAATCGCTTGGATTTCTGGTGTTGACTGCTGGTTCTGTGACTACATGTGCAGATACTGCAGGTTCTGTTACAACAGGAGGTGTTGGTGCTTGTTGTCGTCTCGATCGTTTCTGTTTTGATTATGGTGGTTGTTAGTTTCTTTCTTTGATCTAGGAATAATCCAATTCATCATTAGAACTATCATCATCACGGCGGGGTGCACCATTGGCTGGTGCTACATAGTTAGCATTCACCAGGTGACCTATTGAAAATGCGTGAGCATCGGATCGTCTACTCGATCTAGCTAACCGGACATCGAAACGTAATTAACCGATTTATTTATTGATCAATGAAGAACAATTACAACCAGTAAACACTCAGATACAGACTCAGAGAATGCACACTCATAAACACACACTTAACAGATCTCACACGCTCAGAACTCTTACAATTACAAAGACCAACCATCTATATATACTAGCTGGTCCGAGCTTCGGCCGAACCTCAGGTTCGGCCAGTCCGAACTTCTGGTTCGGACCTAGTTTGGCCAGACCTAGTTTGACTTGATCTTGTACTTTGTTTGATACTTCACACGACGCACATATCAGGTAATTACAAACTCCCCCTCGTCGTGTGCAGTATCTCTTCAATATCATCAACTTTGTATCTTCAACCAAGCTCCCCCTCAAGTATAGAATCCGTTCGTTCAATGAAATGAATCTTCAAACAAACTCCTCCTCAACTCGATCGTAGCTTAATCTTGAATACTTGATGACATTTTAGTGTACCTCTGATCTTTTATCAACAGCTTCAGAAGACTTGAAGTTGTGAAATCTTGCACATAGCCACCTGCTCAAACATTTAAATAATCTTGGCGCAAAACGTCTCTTCGAGACTCCAAGATATGATTTTGAAAAATTTATTTGTATCACGTGTTGACCAGATCGAAAATAAAGCAGAAACAAAATCTTTTTGGTTTTTTCAAAGTTTATGCTAAAACACACCGAAAATCTTTTTGGCTTATCTTGATATGAAATGAAATTGCAATACAGAATCAAACACTATTTTGGTATGAGAAAGATCACTATATGGGATCATATTGAACATAACGCACTGAACTGCACTTCAATTTCAATTAATTGAAGCACATAAGTCATGCTGATTGCCGGTATAATTTCTCCAACAAAAACTCAGGCAGAATCATACTCATAACATCTGGATATGTTAAGATATTGATTAGATTTGCTTTAACCAGTGTCTCCCACACTATCATACATAATCAGACATTTTCAGGTTTTCTTTCCTTTTCCTTTTGTGTGATAGCACTTTTGATTTCTCACATTGTATAGTATTTTCATGATATCGTCAACTGTGTTCCATGCAAAAAGAAATAAGAACGTTAAATCGTCTACCTTAAGGTCGATCTTTCGATACGCAGATAAGACTTCGGATTTAACAAAATAAGAAAATAAAACAAGTTGAAATTGTATAACCCAACAACAATCAGGTCGGTACTCCCGTACACGCAGAGAAAGTCCGATGAGTTATACGAAACACCAAAGAAAATAAAGCAGAACGTCAAACGAACAACGATCAGGTCGATCTTTCGATACGCAGAGAAAGTCCGATCGTTTGACAAAATAAAGAAAATCGAACAAGTTTAAATCTTTGCAAAATGAACACATGTATACACAGTGACTTCTCATTTTGAATTTCACACTTATTTTTCTTTTTGTGTCATGACGTATGCATCAAGATGTTATCCACATGGTCAAGCATTAGTATTTAGTGTATATCACATCTGAATACTTTCTGATTTGCCGAGCCTACCAAACAAATCAAACAACGATCTTATGGCCCTTTCATCTACTCTATCCATGAGTCAGATACGTAAGCCAATGTACCATCATTTCCCAATGATCAATTTCTCACAATTTTATATTTGGCATGTATTCACCTTCCTTCATTATATATTTGGCATGTATTCACTTTCTCTCCACAACATGCATTTTCTCAATTACTCCCCCTTACTTACAATTCTCCCCCTTAAAATGAAAACTATATTTTTGGATTTTCATTTTACACAAAAACAAGACTCTATTTTTGGGTTTTTGAGAAAATTTAGAAAGCAAAGAAAAGTGATCGATCAACACGGATAGATTGCAGATTTTAGAATTTCAGAAAATGTGCAGGTTAGAAAGATTTATCATGAAATGTAAATTAAGCAGAATACTCCTCCATCAACAACTTTGCAATCGTCGATAGGTCTTCTAGAAGTACCTGCACACTGGTCAAACTAATTAGTCTAAAAATGACCCGAAGCGAATCGCTTCTGGTCGACCAGTGTCCTTGTTTTGCTTAGAAACCACCTTAGGTTTCCATTGCTGTTGTTTTGGTAAATCAGTTTTTGATGAAACAATCACATGGTGACTGTGATGGGGAACCTACATTTTGAGCTTTTGGAAACATTGAAACAAAACGTTTTTGTTTATGATAAAAGGTAGGCTCAACTTCATCAAAAACTCTGCCTTATTCATCAAAGAACTTTGTTGTGGCAGGTTTACCAAAAACTGATTTCTTGTGAAATCTTTGAGGTGAATTAGCAGGTAATGGACAATCTTTTGCCATATGCCCTGGGCGACGGCAAATATAACAGATTCTTGTCGTTTTGTCCCATCTTTGATGTACCTGCGAAGAGCACACATGAATATCTCGAACATGATCAGAATGAGAATCATATACCTGATGCCTGTGATCATGTACCCATTTGGATGTAAGGCTTCGAGATTGAGAACTTTCAGATGAAGCTTGAGCTTTCACAAAAACTTCAGAAATCTTTCTAGCATCAACACAATGAAGTGGAAATTCTTTGTCAGAAAATAATTGATCCGAACCCTTGAGTTTGTAAAACCGTTCAGGTTGAATTTTATCAGCTTGAAAAACTTCCTTCTTCACTTGTTTCATCTTTAATTTCTTCAAATTTTGAGATGATGATGCTGGAATCTTCTCAGCTTTGTTTTGCATCCTGTGAAAACCCAATCCTTCATGCTTTCCAGAAATCTTCTCCTCAGAGGAACAATGTCCATTCTTCGCTAATCGAGAAAATTCAGCTTTTACTTCGGTTACATTCTTTTGATCATAAAAGATCGTTTCATCAAACTCAGGTTGAGACTGAATCTTGTCACTAGAAGTAGCCGACTTCTCATTATCAGCAGAAGATGAACCAGATACAAACTTTGGTGCAGGAGAAACTTCAAATTTCTTGTCCTTCTTTTTCTTATTCTTCCTTTTCTTCTTCTGCATCACTACTTTCTCATCCTCAACAGTAGATGAGGAAACCTTTGAATAATCAAAATCGTCAACTTTTTCCTTCACATCTTTGAAAGCTTCTTTGATATGAGCAGGAGGTGATGCAGTCTTATCAAACATTTTCTCAAAATTTTGATCGTTAGCTAAGAAGCTTGTGAAGACTTGAGAATTTGAAACATTATTGAGCAATCGATTAGCATCCAGAACTTGAATTTTCATATCAGAAATTTTCTGTTGAGCCTCAGCAAATTCCTTTTCTTTAGCAATCAACCGCTTCGCAACTTTGTGAGTTTCAAATTTTTGCAAGCAAAGATTATCAAGACCTTCATATAGTTCCTTCTTCACTTTATCTTCATTTCGCTTTTGAATCTCTAAATTTGTGGCTTGAACTTTATTGACACGAACTAACTCCCGCTTCTCATCCAACAACTTTCCCATGTCAACATTATATGCTTCAATCTTAGCAGTTGATTCTTCAACATTCTTTGTAAGCAGATCAAGCTTGACTTTTGATTTATCAAACAAATTTGTGAAATCAGAAGCAGTATCCTCCGCTTCATCCTTCCATTTCTTGACTTCTTTTACCAACTCATCCCTTTCTTCACCGATCTTAGCCTTTGCTGTTTCCACATCCCTTTTATCTTGTTTAGAAATTTCTAAAACTTCTTTTAACAATTTGATCTCTTTAAGCAAACATTCATTCTTCATACCCAATTCCTTCTC
>JBCNJP010002235.1:0-11000 GCA_039602395.1 Deinandra increscens subsp. villosa | reverse complement strand
GAATTGTCCAAGTACAAAATACAAGTTAAAGTGAAAGATTTACAATTTGAGCACAAATACTAAGGATGCTATGTTTGAGTTGCCACCAATCCTATAAAGATCTTATAAATTCCCCCTTTGGTGGTAATACAAACATAGAAAATAAACACTGACGACTATCTGAGTTGTCCAAGCAGCTTTAGCAAGAACCTCCAGTATTTGTGTGCAAGATTCCTGTATCAATCATCTAAGCACATGATATGTGCCTCATACAGTATCCAAAGGTTTTCTCGAGCGAACTTTTTCAAGTCAGAATAGTGCCACATCTCTAACATTCCTTTCACGACCACGAGAGAGATAGCAAATCCTGCGACCACCCATGACCCAGTCTTTTGAGGTACTCAGGCTTTCCATTGTCATCTTCCCGGCAGCAATGCACTCCCAGCACCACCACCTTAGAAACAAACCGAAGTAGTTTGCATCCACTATCTCGTATGGCCTAAGCCTTCGAGGGATGGTGTCCAGGCGACTGTAGAATAACCATTTAAGGTAACTTCTATGCAGCAGTCTCAGTTCAATTGCAGCGAAGAGCCTTATTATATCGCCGTCTTCCCTTTCAATGACCAACTCATGAGTGTCTCCACTGTAATACCAACATCTTATTGGGTTTCTTTTCTGATCTCCCTTTATTTTCTTTGTAATCAAATCCTCGCTGATACTTTTGTACATAACCTTATGTGGGACCACAGCTCTCTGCCTTCTAAAAGTTTTGTGCTTCTTTTTCTCTGTCTTGAGGGGGCGAGTAGAGCTAACATTGTAGATAGATCTTATTTTTTCTTTAGCATCTCTACACACTAGATCATTTGAGTGGTTGATCAGCTGTCACCACCTAAGTTGTTTCAACTCCCAAGAGAACAGATTTAGAAGGTCTCTTATCTTGGCAAAGAATTGTACAAATGTGTTTCTGCGTTTGACAATAAATGCCTTAAACTTATGATCATATTTCCAACCAAGGATTTTCATCCCATCATCGGATTCGACGTTAGGAGGCATATCTTTGAGCTTTTTAGCAGTGAACTGCACCAAGGCTTTCCGATAAGGAGCCATTTCCTTCCAATCGTCAACCAGGGTAGGGGCTTCCTTCCTTCGGTGTTCCTCTACCCTTATTGCTTCTCGTTCATCTTGTTGATGCTTGACCTTCTTATTTTCTTCAAGAATGTGGTTTTTAACCATTTTTCGTAGACCAGGTAGCTGCTTTCTGCTATAGCTTTTGAGAGCATATCTCCGCTCGTCTAGAAAGTTCTGCAACTCTCTTTTGGTCATTTGGTTAACACCAAGAGTAGCTGTAGTGGGACTGGGTGGAGGTGAAACATGATCAAAGATGTCAGGAGGTGGAGGCATATACTGAACATGCATCTCTTGGATCTTTTCCCGTAGATTGTCATTGAATTGCACATATTCAAACTTTTTATCGGTATCAGCAAAGGGATTTGCTCGAGGATAAGTAAGCTTATCGGCAAGTTTGTAGTTGTAAGAAGTTTCTCCATATCTTGCTCGTCGGTATACAATTCAAGTAGCTCTGCATGCATGAGGGTCATCAAGTAGGATAATGGAATCCCACGAGATATGAGCTCTCTGACATAATTTTGCAATTTCTGATGTGTCAGGCGGATCAACATTGTCTCCAGCTAAGTTGGGGATAATTCTTATTCTAGGTTCTCCCTGATCTGTGTTTTGATCATTTGGCTCAAAGTTTTCTGATCCAGGCCAATTTTTTATTGAGGACGGCTGGATTCAATCAAGTTTCTGATAGCCTCTTGTCTAGCAATCTCATCCAGCTTCCTCTCAAGAATTATTTCTTCCTTAGCAGCTCTCATAGATTCTTCCTTCTTTCTTTGTTTTTCCATTTCCTGTTCGTAGATCTCTTCAGGAGTCAGTTTCCTTTTACCTTTGTCAGGTCTACCAGAAGGACGAGCTTCTTGTGATGAGGCCGGATTATTTGTAGCTTGACCACCACTAGCACTTGTTATTGGATGAATTTGAAGAGTTTCATTTGCAGCACCAGTGGCGGTTTTAGTAGATGCTGGCAGAGAAGGTTGGGATGAGACTCCTTCCTGATTTACTTGATCTTCTTCTGAATGATGAATTGGTGAAGGGATTGATGTCATGTCAAGATCATCTATAGTTTGAGGAACACTTTCCACAGGTTCAGATCTTGGATGAGTTGGAGATACAATCTCAACTGGTTCGTCTTTGATCTCATAAGTGATTTCCTTGTCATATTCATCGTCAGTTGTAAACTCTAGGTTTATGAAGTTTGTAGCACTGGAGTCATAAACAAGATGTTCAGACGCTCAGCCAAACTTATATCATTGAAGATATCATCTGGAATCATGCTGAGAGGCTGAATCTCCAATGCTTCTCTGGCTTCAACTGCTTCTTCCGTAACAACTACAACGCTTCAGCTGCTAGGATCAGTAGCAAGAGTGTTTGCATAGAATTCCCAAAACGCGTTTCTTCCAAGATCTAAGAACTCACTTTCAACATGTAGGTGTTTTAGTTGTTCCGAAATCTCAGATATAGTAGTTGCAGGCATAACCATGCTTATTGGCTGTTGTACTGGAGGAGCCAACTGGAGTTGCAATGACATTTAAGGAGTGACAGAAGGAGCATGTGGTTCACCCATGGTCAAAGCAAGGATCTCTCCTGAAGATGATTGATCTATTCAAGTGCAGCTCTGGAGAATCTCAAAAGTTTGATATTCTCAGGAGGTGGCACCAGGCGTATTACCGATTGGTATATTTCATCTTCCTCTTCATCATTTGTTTCATTATTTAGAAACGTGTCGCCATGGGAAATATCAACTTCAGATTCAGAAGATTCATTGTCATCTGATGGGAAATCAGCAAGATGAGTATCATCTACATCTTGTTCTCTGACAATGGGAAGATTTTTTTCCTTCAAAGGCTATGCCAGCTTGGTTTGGACTTGGCTCTTTATTTTGTTGAATGTTTTCAGCAGAGGGAGCTTGTTCTAGCATCCGATCATCACCTTGATTACCACTTCCACTACCACCCACATCATCATCATTATTGGCTCTAGCAGTTTGATTATTTTGGAGAGCTTCAGCCAATAACCTCTTCAGTCTGTCAATTTCTTCTGCCTGTTCTTTTATTTTCTCATTTGGTTTTAGAAGCTCTTGATCCTGTTCTTTGATCTTGTCATTTGCTTCTTTAAGCTTATTAGCAGCAGAGGTGTTAGAGACATCAAAGATTTTGTTACAAGAAAACCTCTTGATTAACCAAAGAAGTATCTGCCCTGGACACAATTTCTTGAGCAAGAGCAGTTGTAATAAGCCGAGTCTTCAACTTGAGTTACCGGATCCAAGCTTGTGATGTTAATTTCAGCAGTGGTGTCAATATCTTGAATTGTAGCTTCAGTAGCGGTGATGGGAGCAGATTGATGTCTTTGTTGCTCAAAGACTTTTGGTTCAGGTTATGCTGGTGTTTGCATATCTGCAGCAGTTCCAATTCCAGAAACAGACCCTCTTCTTATTTCATGCTTCTTCCGTTCTTGAGCGTACTTTGATCTTGACTCTCTGTTATAGCCAGGCCTAACATCTCCCTCAAGTATAAATGAGGCTGATCCTGGCTCAGGTGAATCAGCTTTTGAGGAATTTGATGAGATGTCATCCTGAGCTAGCCTTGACTTTATTTTCTTTAGCTTCTTATGACTTGAAGCTTCAGGTTGTTCACTAACTTGGGTTGGTTCTCTTGTTTTTATTTTCTTTCTTTTGGGACCCCTAGCATCTGAACTAGTGGAGTCAGAACCTGATTCAGATCCAGGTTGGAATCTTGACCCAGATTCGGGTTTGGATACTTGTAGGTCCGGAAATCTCCCAAACACACGATATCTAATCAAACACGAGTGCGGAATCCTCGTATAAGATCGATTCAAGAAGAATAGTATAAGAATAGACTAGATCTAAGTATAATATGAAGTCTTGAATGAAGAACAACTACTATCTTGAAGCTTGATGAACACGGATCGTAAACACCAAAGAAGGCAGAAATCGTAATCTCTAATATCAAAGCTTACATTGATCATAAACATAAGGGTTTATATAGGTACCCAATGGGTTTACTATTGGGCCCCTTGTGGATCATAAACCCAATAGTAAACCCAAACCCAATCATAAACTAGCCTAAATACAATAGCAAACTAGCCTATGATTCTAATGAAACCCTCTAAGCCCAGCCCAACATGTTTAATATTACAAGCCTTATAATCTAGCCTCTACAATCTTCCCCTAGGCTTGTGATATTAAATGTCTTCGATCTTTGAAATTCTTCTTCTTGAGTGGCTGGCATAGATGCTGATGAAGATTCTTTCCGCAGAAATCCTCAATGGGTTTCATGACGGGCACTTGGGGCTTCCTCTTGATCAGCATCAGCTTGAACTTCTTGAAATGAACAAGTTAATGAGAGGAGGATTCTCATTGACTTGCTTCTCTTGAAAGAATTGGTTCTTGCTGAATCTTCGGTAACTGTCTTGAATCTTCAAAACAATTAGAGGTTAAATTTTGAAAAACCTCTAACTGTGAAGACCTTGATTGTTGAACTTCAAACTTCATGAACTCTGACTGCTCTCTGTATCATTTTCTTTTTCAAAGATTGACTTGAAATCTTCAGCTTCCCCTAAACTTGTGAGCATTTTCTTTGAAAAACTTTTGAAGCTTTTGGATACTTGTAAAGATACCAACAACTTCCCCTGAACAGTTGCTTTTCAGATGGAAGTCTTGTCCGGTTGGTTCTTTAACTTGAGCAGCAGCAACATATTTCAATCATCAACCTGTCTGACACACATTTGAAAAAAAAATATACTCCACCAGACATTTGATGACTGGTCTTTGGGTTAGAAGGTAAATATCATCTGTTCGGTTGATTCAAATTAACATAATTTTAACCAAAAACCCTAATATAGATTACGGGTTTTCTATAAAACTTCCCCTGAACCCAAAGACCTCTAAAGACTTCCCCTTAGCTGATAACTTCCCCTCAGCTAAGGACTTCCCCTGAGATAATACATATTATCTTCGAGTTCCCTTCAGATACTATGTATTATGGAAGTCTTTTCATTAGATAATAAGTATCATCCTCGAGTTCCTTCGGATAGTCTTTTATCCTCCCTCTCCCCTAAAAATTTGTCAAGATCTGACGGAGGAAGTCTTTTCCATTAGATAATAAGTATCATACTCGAGTTCCCTTCGGATAATACTTATTATCCCATACTCCTTCCCCTAAAAATTTGTCAAGATCTGTTGGGGGCATATTGTCATGCATTAAAACCCATGAAAAACACATTTTGACTTCTCAAATCGACCTGGCCAAGACGAAAACACACCAAAAAGAACTTAACGACTCACACACGAAAGATAAAAATAAACAAATACTTACCAAACCAAACATGAGAAAGTTTACAAGGGATCAAACCGTATGAATCTGACTGAGAAACCCTTTTCAGCTTCAGTTACTCAACTAGTCCAGGTGATTGCCGGTATGTTTGTCCGCTTTAAACTCAAACCCGTTTAATCCCAACCGAATGCGTCATGCTTAATATAGTACAGTATTACCGTCATGTTTAATTGTCCCCACACCCAAGCGTACACAGCAAAACCTACCCAACCTCAGAGTTTATTGAGGATTCACAAACCCCCAACTTGAGGAACCATGCACCACGGCTATGACTATCACTTATTTTCATTAACCATCAGTTGGTGATCAGGTCGGCCACTAAGCACGCAAAGAAGACCAACTGAGTGATTATTTATTCTCTTTTCTTTTTCATTTTTTTTTCATGTTTTTTATTTTTCTTTTCATTTCTTTTTCTCATGTGGTGTAGTCATAACAGCAGAAACATGGCGTGTGAGAGAGTGAATACTAGGTATAATTACCACTCTCAACCCGTTTTTGCTGGGACTCAGTCTTTTAAACCATGCAACCTGGGATGGGAAACTAAACATATATATCTTTTAAGTTCACTGCACTTTCATTGGAGGTCATAAGTTTAGGTCGAGCCTACCGAGCATATCACCGTGGAGCTTGCCTTTCACTTCCGCCTTACGCGTGTCAGCCATCTTCAACCCGGACATTCATTTTACTTCCCCTAAACTTCTCAAAAACAAGACACAAACAATTAAAAATTGAAAAGCACACTATTTTTGAGGGGTCAACTTTGTCTTCATCTTTACATTTCTTCCCCTTGCTTTTTGATTTTTAATGTCACAATCTTGTGAACATCATTTTTCAGTTTTTTTTTTTTTTTTTTTTAAATAAAACACACAAACACACTTAAAAGCACAAAACACAAAATTTTGCAGACATCTGACCAAGCTAACTTTCAAAGTATTGATTTGAAAATTTTGAGAAAATTGGGTTTCATGACATGCACACTTCATTGCATTTGAAGTCAAACACATAATCAATCAACAGCTTAATTGAAACTTTAATGAAATAGGTTTGACTCAAAAGACCCTTTGTTGCCTCATCATTCAAACATCCAAGTTAAGAACAGTACCTTTCATGCTGATTTTGACCTTTTACCTCTCAATGAGACATACCTTCCATTTATAGATTACTTGACATGACATGAAGATACATCTCCTAAACTGTGCCTGGAACAATCACTTATCAACAAACAAATTAGTAATAAAAATGTTAGTGATAATCCTCCTTGATCGTTCCTGCACAGAGTGAGAGATTAGTTAGCCATTGGTACCCAGGCCAATGTTTTTCTGGGTACACCTGAGGAATCAATAAAGGATACTTCTTGTAAGAACATCCCCTTTGAGAAATCCGGAAGTTGGGATGGAACTGCCTTGATTTTTGGTTTCCAAGTTCCAGGTGATTTAACATTTGTTTTAGTCACCTTTGGAGTTGTGACCTTAGGTATTTCAACCTTCTTCGTTTTAGAGTCATTTTTTAAAACAGTTTTAGTTACCTTGGGAGGGGTAACCTTGGGTTTTTCAGACTTTGTTTGTTTTGAAAATGGTTTCTTCACCTGTTTTTGGAAATTTTGGTAACTTGGAAAGCTGTTCTTTTGATTTAAAGATTTTCTTTCAGCTTTGGCAGCGCCCCAATGTTGATCAGAGGGTTTAACCTTAAGAGTAACAGTCTTCATTGCCTTAGGTTTCTACACCATCATCGGCTTAGACTTCACAGACTCCTGAGATGAAAGCCTTTGACTTTTCGGAAAATAGGGTTCATAGGGGCGATAAAGACAGTTTCTAGCAATATGACCAGCGAAGCCACAATTAAAGCAAGTCTGCTTCTTTAGATAGAAGTCAGACGTGTACCCATTCGTCTTTGGTGGCTGATATGGAGCTGGTTTGCCTTGTGTCTGCTTCGTTGCCTTGTCTGCAGCTCCAGATTTGACTTTCTGCTGGTTCTTGGAAGCCTGAGTAGAACCTGTCCTCGTCGTCTTTGTGCTCTCTTGATTTTCTGATGTTGATGCATCATTCTTGCAATTACAGCGGCAATTGCATGATCCAACTGAAGAGATGGGAGACACAGCTACTCCCTTGAGCTTTTCATTCTTCACTCCAGCTGTTGGTTTCATACTTGGATGCTTGATGGTGATCTTTGGCCTCTCAACTTTAGGTTCACTTATCATGCCATCAGTTATTCCCTTGAACTTGGAAGAGAAGGATGGTAGTTCATATCCTACATCTGGTTCTTGGTCAAACATTGATCCAGATGTCATAAAGATCTTCCCCTCAGGCCGTGTCGTCAAGATCACCTTTTCCCTTTTGACTTCGTCAATTACTTTGAAGCATGGGGTTTTAATTTTAGGGTATGGTTTCAACTCTATCCCAACTTCATCAGACTTAGAGTTGTGACACCTGTCATATTTCTGGCACTCAGCATCATTGTCTGATATATCCTTTACTCTCCCTTAACCATAAGTCATTTTTGTCTCATTGTCAATTTCTTCTTGAGTCATTGGTGTAGTTCCAACCAAGACACTATCAATAGGAGGAGCAGCTTCTTTATAATCAGATTTGGTTCGTTCAACTTGATCCTCACTAAGAAGTATTCCTATAATGTCTCTGGGAACTGGTGGAGGAATAATGATGTTTGCAGCCAAGGCCTTATCAGTCTTTTCTGACCCAAATCCAGGTGTGTGTTTCCCAACTTGACCAGTCACAACAGCATGTGACAATTCCTTTCCAGCATCAAGCATTCTTTTGCTTCTCATTTGATTCATATCAAGTTTAACCTGCAACTCATTGTTTTTATGCTTAAGGTCATCTATCTGCTTACTAAGCTCAGCTATTTCTAACTTAGCGTTGTCATACAGATAAGCGTTCTCAGTTGCAAGTTTCTTATATTTCACTATGTCTAATTTCTGAGCTTTAACCTTCTCTTCATTCTTTTGCCATCTACCCTTAAAGGAACTCCTCTCGCATTTTACCTCAAACAGTTCTGACTCAAAATTTTTATAGATTTGCCTAAGTCCAGGAATTAATCGAGCACATGTAGGATTCGGGCATATCTTAGTTTCGTCAACATCATCTAAGAAAGCATCCTTGTCCTCAACCATATTCTTTTCTTCAACCACTGAACTCATTATGCAGCTTCTGAAAATTTTGAAAAATCAGCAAAAACGGCAAAATTGGCAAAATCACTATTCAAAGAATAGTGTCAGAAACTTAAAACTGAAAAACGGAGGCCTTCGGAGTGGAATTTCGGGGTCCAAACGAGCTCCCCTGGACATTAGTCGGGGGTAATTCTGGGGCTCAGTGTCACGAACGTCGTGTTCAAATTTGAGCTTCTAACTCCAAACGAGTCAAAAGTTACGTCCGTTTCCGTGAAAATGTAAAAAAATGACTTTTTGCCGCAAAACCCTGTTTCCGATCGTAAACAATGTTTCCGATCATAAACACCCGTTTACGATTGAGACAAAACAGCTGGTCGTAATCTCCTGATCGTAAACACACAACCGACAGAAGAAATCGTAAACTTGATTACGATGCCCGATTACGATCCCGAAAGTCGTAAACTCCTGTTTCTGATCCACCAAAATCGTAAACTCTTGTTTCCGATGAAAAAATGTCGTAATCACCCAATTACGATCCTGCAGAATCGTAAACACCGTAAACATTGATTCTTGATCTCGTAAACTCTCTGATGATGAAGATCTTCAACAGATGAGGTCGTAAACACACTGAAAACCCAGAAAAACGCGAAGAGCAGCAGTAGCAGAAATCGTAATCACCCAGAAACCCTTCAAATCTTCAAAAACAAGAACTAAAACCCAGAAAACTGCTTGAATCTATATCGTGAGAGCCTCGAATCTAAGATTCTTGGCTCTGATACCAATTGTAGGTCCAGAAAATCTCCCGAACACACGATATCTGATATCATAACACGAGTGCGGAATCCTCGTATAGTGATTGATTCAAGAAGAAAGATGACGAAGAATGCAAGAATACGATGATATAAACAAATAAACACTTGAACTTTGCACACAAGAAAACTTGTCGGGTACAAAACTTGTAATCGTAAACTCCTCTCGCTCTTGGGTTTACGATCGTAATCTCTTTTGATCGTAAACACCTTGGGCTGCTCCTCTCTTAATCGTAAACCAGCAACCCTAATGTGGAGGTCTCAAGGGGTTTATATAGGCACCCCAATGGGTTTACTATTGGGCCCCTTGTGGATCATAAACCCAATAGTAAACCCAAACGCAATCATAAACTAGCCTAAATACAATAGCAAACTAGCCTATGATTCTAATGAAACCCTCTAAGCCCAGCCCAACATGTTTAATATTACAAGCCTTATAATCTAGCCTCTACAATACTGAAGTATTTGAGTTATTTTCATTATTATTTCCTGACGCATCATCTTCACTACCAGACTCTTCATTTTCATCTCCTGATTTGTCTGATTTAGATGCATTTTTGGATGACGCTCTATCTTCAGGTTCTGAGGGCATAGGGTCATCATGAATTGGGGAATTTATTGGATGATCATCTTGGAGATTTGCTGTAATATTATCAGATTCAGCAGCGTTGGCATCTGCCATTTCAGCATCAGCTTCATCATTTCTTTGATCTTCTTCCATATCATCATCAACATCAATTCCCTCAATCATGTTAGGGACAAATGGAACATCGGGTCCATCATAACGATCAATCCGATAACGCGTGTAAGTACCAGGTACCATCCTCCTAGGAACCAAGTAGGGTTCTGTCTTCTGCAAGTTCGGGTAATAATGACCAAGAATGGCCTGTATGAATCTAGGATACATCAAAATTTCTCAGATTTTCTAGTGGGACGAAGGTTGTAGTCCATCCATTCGATTATTTTCCTGGAGAGGTTAAAACCGGCACCGGAGGCTAAACCATGTAGAGCCCAAGCAGTTTCTTCCACGAAGTCACACCCATCGGGTCCGGTACACATGGCAAACCCAGGCACAGGCCCTCGGCCATAGCTAAATGCCAGAGTCGAAATTCCAGCAACAAGGGTAGACGAACCAAGAGATGCCAGCGTCGATGATTTCTCTTTGCCCTACATCCTGGAGGAAGAAAGCAAGTTCACTGAACGAATAGAGAGCTTCGAATGCCCACTGAAGACGAAGCTGCCAAGCGCAGTAAAGACATACGGCGGCAGCACCGACCTAGAGGATCACTTACATGCCTTCAAATCGGCTGCAAGTATAGAGAAGTGGTCCATTCCCGTGTGGTGCAAGATGTTTGTACAGACCCTCTCGGGTCCAGCTAGAATCAGGTTCAACTCTCTCCCTGATGGCTCGATCGACAACTACGCCCAGCTGAAACAATTATTTTCCAAACACTCTGGCCAATAGAAGAAGTGCACAAAAGACCCCATCGAGCTACACAATATTCGACAGGGAGACCAGGAGTCCCTCCGAGCCTTCCTTGAAAGATACAAAACCGAATCTCTGACAATCGGCCACGCAGATGAGAGACAGAGATTTTCGCCTTCATCCACAGC
>JBCNJP010002232.1:0-34814 GCA_039602395.1 Deinandra increscens subsp. villosa | reverse complement strand
TCTTAATAAATGAGATGATGTTTGTGGTCAGATTATAGTCTTCAATTTTTGAAATACCATATCTATAAAATGAAGGGAAGAAGTGAAAATATGTATATCGATCAATTGAACCCACTTTGTCCTATACCTCAGGCTCCTTCTTAACTTCTATAATTATAAAAGCCATCCGTTTCAAATTAATACATGCAAAATCTTATTATCCAAATTATTATTTTTTAAATCTCTATAGGAACAACAATAACTGAATACACAAACACACCATATGAGAAACAATCCTATCATACATCAACTATAAAATAAAGCTAATAAAAATAACATCCAGGCTTAACAACTAAATGAGATTAATCAAGCCACATCACACAAATCTAGGCTTTGATGAAGTTACCATCACACAAACTCAAAGAATCCAACCGCTAAACTTTTTCAAGACCACATAACATACACAAATTTACCTTTAGGACAAAAGGAAAGAACATACATTGTACCTTTTTAAGCTGTCCAAAACTTTTAAGGAACCCAAGCACAAATAGGTTCTAATATAACTTTTTCAAACTACATAACACACAGATTTACCTTTAGGACAGAAAGAAAGAACATAAACGGAAATACTTTTACAATTTGATTTTTTTCTAGCATAAACGTTTCGGTTAAGCCATTAAAATCTTTCTCGGCATCCAACCAACGTTTTAATTCCCTCTCTCTCCTGTATCTATTTCGGCGAACCTTAGCTAGTAGGATATGAATTTATTTAAATACAAACTCACAAATTTATTACATGGGCCAAAGTCCTTTGTCCCACTAGCTCAAACCGTATTTTACAAGAACCAACACATAATTAACTAACACCCAATCACTAAACATGGATAACCGAAGCCCAAACCAATTGAAGACGTTTATCATTTTTCGATTATAGTCGAGACACGATAACAAAGATCAATCATGAGTGCGGAATCCAAATGATTTAATGAATCAAGTATGAGAAGCAATAATAAACGATGAATCAACAAAGTTAATAAGTATTTACGATTAGATGATCAAATCGTTGATTACTATTAAAACTTAATTTCTGTCTAGCACATAGGTTTCGGTTACCTTTATGGGTTGGTTCAATGTAGTAGGGATCTTTCAAGTGGTGATTGCAAGTCTTGTTTGGATGATGCAATCAGCCATCTTCCAAGTTGTTGTGATGGGAAGGAAGGTGGAAGAGTTGTTGGTGGGAGTTGCAACATTAGATATGAGACTTACCCATTTATCAATGTGTAACTTATAAGATTTATAGATTATTTCTTATTGTTTAATAATATTTTCATGTAATCCCTTGTTAATTTGATATACTTCATTCACATGTGTTTTTGTAAGAATATATAGTAAAATTTGATATACTTCATTCACATATATGAGATTTTAATGCGCGTTTAGATAATAAATAATTACGTAGATAGATAATTTACGTTTATATAAGAAGTACACGTCATTTCTAACATTTATATTAAAAAAATGTCACAAATAACATTTCAATAGTTATGAGTTGTTGATCCGTCCGCGCGTTACGGCGGACCACCATGAAAGTAAACGGCTCGTTTCTCAAAAGTCAAAAAACTTATCATTGGATACCTTTTTCATGAGGATATGTGACCATTGAGAAGTTAGGTGCATCCCCTTTACTTCCTGCCACAATTACTATATTAGAAGTTCACTTCCAATGCTTAGATCTATATATCATTTACAAAATGAAAATGAAGAAGATCAAAATCTAACTTCCTATTTCAAATAATAGGATAGTACTGTAGTCATGAATAAATGTAGTATAGATATAAAAAATACATATGTGTAAACGGAAATAAAATAAAAAAATAATACCAAAACTACAAATGCAGATCGAATGTTGTGCTTCACTGGTGGTTTCATTTAGATGCAACACTTAGTGCAAAAGGACATAAGCAAAGAGAGGCCGGGGAAAATAGCAAACATACAAACATGTTGAGTCAATAGTCGCAGCAATACACAACTTACGCCACCATCATAAAATTGAATTATGTTCATGAAGTAACAGTCTGCAACCTAAATATGTTCTTAACACTACATTAGCTTTTAATATTTCATTTCGTATATTTCTATGAACTTTTCACTATACATTTTTCTTTATAAATTATTCATATTTTCAGTTGATTCCCACTTCATGTAAATAAAAATGATTTAAGTTGATAAGAGTAACAGTATTTACACCATGCATTTCACATTGTTGGAACGTAGTACCCGGATTGCACGCATATAAAACTGAGTGGTATAGACGCGGACCAAGTGAATTAAGATGAATCTAAATGGCTCTGGAAGCTGATAAAAGTTTATATAATCACCGACATATTAAAAGTAGAGCATAAAATTTTCAAAACCGAAAAAACAGTAAAGCATATATAATCTAAAACCTGATAGAGAGCTTTAATTGTGAAAACACATGGGACATAAAACAACATTTACCCTACCACCACCAGAAGGCATGTGATTTCAAACCCAATAATGTCATCTAGGAAGAAGAACCTACCAATTCAAAAACATATACAAACCGAGTATAATAGAAAGCTGACATAATCATGAAGGAATAAAAGTAGGATAGTAAATAAAGTGACACTTACACTCCTAGTAAGGGCATACGGTATGGTCAGTGATGGGCCAGCGTTTTGCCCAATAACGCCGTGAAACACCGCCGCCCCTAGACGTTATGGGGCGGCGTGATTGATTCATGTGAAGAAAGCCACGCCATTGTGGGGGATGCGTGATGGGCCGTACCGTTGGTAACGGTAAAAAATCCGACCGTTTGAGACATTTAAAAAAAATTCAACCTTTTTTTACCTTTAAATACCTGATTTCATCCCATTTTTTACACCTCTCTTCTACTTTCTACTCTTCTTCTTCAATATTCTTTTTATATTTTTTAAACACCACCACAATGAATCCAAACCAAGATCCAAACAATCAAAACCCGTGGAATATGCCAACTTTTGCGGGACGATCAAATTCGTGCGTATGTTGATACGTCGGATGATCCAAAATATGGTATAAATTTTAACTTTTTTTAAAAAAAAATCTTTTTTAAGGTTTTTTAACTTCTATTTTACTCATCTAATTTTTTTTTTTGTAGGAAACGCTAAACGAAAGGAGCGTTTTGGTCTCGTGTTAGTGAAAAATTCCACGAGATCAAGAAATCGAAAGCAAATCCCGGGCATGATGTATTCTTTCGAAACAACGATAAGCTTAGTAGCAAATGGTTCGACATGAAAAAGAAAGTTGGAAAGTTTCATGGCATTGTTATGGGGCTCAAAAGAAATCGTCCATGTGGGTCAAGCGATATCGGTGTTTTAAACTTAGCCATCAACCGTTATCGTGACGATCATAACAGGGCACCTCTCATCATATCAAGCATTATGACATTTTGAGAAAGTCTCCAAAATTTAATGAGATTATGGATCTTACGACTACGAGCGGCAACAAATGGTCATCCACCGATATGAATAGCTCTATGGGATCGACTTCAACGAGATGGTGTAATGTTGACCTTAATGACACAGTCAACCTGGAGGAGGAGGAACCCGAGATGTTGGCAAGGCCGGTGGGAAGAAAAAAGCAATACGACAAGAAAAAGAAAAAAGGAAGACAACGCTTTCATCGGGCAACTTCATTTGTTCAACCAAGAGAAAATGAAACGTACAAAGTTGAGAGAGGATAAAGTTCGAATTCAAAAGGAAAAAACAGATTTGAAGAAGGAAAAAATACGCATGGAACAAATGCGTATATTGAGTGTGGACACGTCGAACATGAACGAGGTGGATCGACAATTTTTCGAGACAGAGAAGGAGAAGATTAGGAAAAAATTATCTTCAGAGTAGTTTATTTTTTAAGCGTTTGGTAATTTCTAGTATTTTTAATGTTTTATTTTTATTAATTAAATGTTTAAGTATTATTTAAACTTTAAAAAAGTAAAAAAAAGTAATAAAATAATTTTTCAACACCACACCATCATACAATTTATACCACACTTGGTGTGATAGAATTGTGTTATCCAGTCATCGCCTACATGGCATGATAACACCAAGTTATCACACCAAGTATACCACATGGCCTAATGAGGAACATTTTGAGGTAATCAGGCAGGTGGCTATAAATCTACACCCAAATATATTTGTTAATAGTGGATTACGTAAAAATACTACAAACAACAACCTTTTTATGAAAAATGTAATTTTTTTTAAACAACAAAGCTCATTTTGGTACTTGAATGGAGTTTGTTATTACACTAAATTGAATATAAGTCAGGTTTAACATTACATATTATAGTAGTCATGATATGAATTAATGTTGATAGAACACAGTTACAACACCAAAAATGAGAGCTAATTTATTCCTTAAAAGAAAACAATCACATATCACTAAAAAAAAGCATAGAATTAAGGGGCAATTGCATATATTCCCTTACAAACCTTATAAATTACATATATACCCTTCCTTATTGAAGAATATTGCAAATTTACCCATTTTGAATTATTTTATTAAAACTAAATTATAGAATTACTATTTTACACTTACTTACCCAAACCTTATAAATTGCATGTATACCCTTTTATTTTAATCTACACGAGTTGGTGACCTGCCCGCGCGTTGCGGCGGGCCATCGTATAAGTAAAAGCAAGACACATTCCAGAGTGTCACTACCATTTACAACACCTTCTCGTCACAACCATTTAACTAAGACCATTTACAACACCCTTCAAAGCATATAAGGTTTTCCACAGATATATACAAACATAACGCTTATATAATAGAATATGCAAAATAGATAAAAAGAGAAGTTATTTGCTATCTTTATTGAATATCAATCTCCCCAAATGGAGTCGTCATTTTTAGTCATGTATTCTTACAAAAATGCTTGCTTCAAATTTATGTTCTCGCTTTAACTTTCTTTCTTACGATATCATCTACATCACCAAATATGTCCCTGGGTGTGTCAACTATGATTAACCAAAGTGACGTACCTTCTTGGTTCTCCATGTTTATAAACTTCCGCAACATCTTCACATTAATACTCTTTAGAATTATCCTCTTGGGAGGACGTAAAAAGTTATGGGAAAATCACAATTTATCATACTGACGTGTGAGTCCTCATGTGCCTACTCCAATCCCCAAGCAATACCCATAACTGTCTCGAACCGGGTGCTCCATTTCAAATACAGTTTAATTTTTCCTATTCACAAATCAAAAAGATTATATCAGTAGTTTGATAATCTTATTTAATGCATTTATTATCAATAAATTTAAGGAAGGCAATGGGATGTGTTGGGTAATCCCAACCTCATTCCTAATTATAAAAGTTTGTCACATACCCCGCCAACCCGTTGGGATATCAATTTGGCTATTATTTTATTATGCTCAGGTCAAAGCATTCAAGTTCAATAAATGGTCAAAAAAATATGTTAACAGTCATTTTTTATTAAACAGTACAGGGGGTTGTGTAAATAAGAGATGCTCTTTGGATGATTTTTGACCCATTTTCTTTGAGTACGTGTTCAGCAACTTATTAGCCACATAAGAAAGAAGGGCAAGAGCAAAAGTACCAACACAAACTATAATGTAGACTGTAATGGGAAGGTTATGCATGACCATTGCTCATCACCTTAAATTTTATATTTGATCCTGCCATCTAGAATAAGAAAAATAATTAGTAATAAGTTAAGTCTAATAAGATCATGTATTAGAATTCTAAAATGATTCAGTGGGGTGTTCTAGATACGAAGGAAAAAAACCAGATATATTTCTCCTTCCACTTCCAAACTCACCTAGCTGATCTTCAAGGCACTTTTCTTCATTACCAATACTCTTACCAGCAACAACACCCCGCGACCATTTCAGAAGATGTTCCTTTGTAATTGGTTTATACTGATCCATTGATTAACGAACTTCATGAACAAAGTAGTTGCTGCAAATTACATGATTTACATTTATAAAAGCATAATACCTATTGCAATGGCATTTGGTTATCAATCCACAGCGATGAATAAATAAAGACCAGACTTCATCAACATGTGTGCAGCCTTAATAAAATACAACTGTATTTTCATTCTCATAAGACGACATCAGAAAACGATAACAAAGCCAAAAAGTTTTCTATATTTTTTCAAGACAAAGCACCAAATTGTTTCAAGACTCGAAACATGTAGCACACATCATATACGATTCAGGTTATAACTTATACATCAAATCGAAGGAGTAGTCGAAATTAATCTTTATTGTTACCTTTAATCTAAAAACCAAAGGAGGTGCTTAAACATAAGCCGCATCTTTAAGAGCAAACACAGTCTCATGTATAGATATATGTGAGAAGGAAATCATGTGAATGACAACTTACCATAAAAGTTCAGTTCATCCATGTTCTTTGGAAGTTGGTGAGCTTAAAATCAGCTATCAAACTCAAGTGATTATTGTGTTAATTTGGACGTTAGATAAGAAGAAAG
The DNA here is from genome assembly GCA_039602395.1 of Deinandra increscens subsp. villosa. Taxonomy (NCBI): domain Eukaryota; kingdom Viridiplantae; phylum Streptophyta; class Magnoliopsida; order Asterales; family Asteraceae; genus Deinandra; species Deinandra increscens. Next base: position 28,311 of record JBCNJP010002232.1, on the reverse strand, counting down.
AAAAACAATAAAGAACAATACATATAAAGTTAGATAACTTTTTATCAGTTAATTTGGAAGTTGAATTTGATGAAAAATGAACTTGAACAATACACAATTAGGAAGTTTTAATGTATCACACAATCACAACCTCCAAATTTGATTCGAAATGGAGTATCTTTTTTCTGGTCAGCCCCTAATTGCAGTTAACTCACCGGTATAGCTAGCTTCCTGCATTCATTTATCTTTTCTCTGAACTTGAGCCATACACCCTTATTTGGAATGGTGTTGGTCGGATTTCGAATAGAGCCCTATATTCAAGAAAATTTAACAATGAAAAAACTAATCAGAACTTCCATTCACAAAGATAGAAAGTATAAAACAAACCTAATGGATAATCGAACGACAAATCACTCACTTAAACTGAGATTGTGGAAAACCGATACCTGCGATAGAAACTTAAACAAAAAATAAAAAAACTAGTTTTATAAATATATACAAAGTACAAAATGCAATAGAAACTTAAACAAAAAATAAAGAGTAAATTATTGTTTACGTCCCTGTTGTTTGCACCAAATAACCATTTACGTTCTAAAGTTTCAATTTTAACAATTGTGTCCCTGTGGTTTCCGAATTGTATCCAGTCAAGTCTCAAACGTTAACACCGTTAAAAATTTTCTGTTAGTTTTGAATAAAAATACCAAAATACCCTTTATCTAAAAAAACCTTAAAACCCATCTTCTTCTCAATGAAACCCTAACCTATCGTCCTCCACCGCCATAATTCTCCATGGCCTCCGCCATAAAAATCGTCGGCTAATCAGAACAGCGTCACAGTCGGAAGAAATCACCACCATCTTCGTCGCCACTCCCTTTGCTTCCCGTTTCCCCCTTTTTCACCATCTCCGAACACCTGAAACCTGCAAATCGATGAATCCCACAGTTCTGAACAAGAAACCATGGCCGAAAACCTGCAAATCGATGAATCCCCCAAATCGATGTTTTAACTTCTACCCCTCGGACCCTGTTATTGAATCCCCCAAATCGATGCAGCTGAGGAACAAATTTTAACGGAGATTGAGGCAAAAACTCGGACAGGAACATGATTTCAGTTGGAGGAGGCCGAATTACAGGAGGCGGCGAGAATTTCCGATGTTCGCCGCCGGTGGTGTGAAATAGATGGCAATGATGATGATGACGATCGGCTGCTGTGAAGGTCGCCGGTGTTTGGAGACCGGCTGCTGTGAAGGTCGCCGGTGGTTCCAGTTCAGATGAATTATCTTCAGGTCCAAAATATAGAGAATAAAGATAATTCGGTGATATCAATAACCCGTCGGTGATCTAAATTTACCATCAAAAGTAAATAGATAAATAAATATTGAATGAGATATTTTCATATAAGATAAGAGATTGCAGAATCTAATTATTTAACTTTATTAATACATCCGAAAAGCTAGGTGAATTAATCAACAAAAGTCAGAACAAGAACACTAGTAGAAGTGTAGAACACGTTGCTAAATAGTTCTATAAGTAGCCAACCCTATTGCCTATGTGAATACACACTTCTATTCTATTCTATTCTATAGTTATCCTCTCCAAAATTTCCAGCCAGTTTGGTAATATATATAAGATGGAGACGAAAATAACGGTAGAGAAGGTTGACCAAACGGCATTTGAAGGAGATAGCGGTGGATATTACGTATGGTCAAGCTTAAAAACACCCTTGTTAAGTGAGTTAAAATTGGGTGCCGGTAAACTTCTCCTTCACCCTCGTGGCTTCGCTCTTCCACACTACGCTGATTCCAGCAAAATTGGCTTTGTTATTCAAGGTACTTAATTAATTTTACAACTCGTTAGTTATAGGAAAATTGGTCATATTAATCTCAGTTATTACCTATTGGCCGATAATAATCTCAGTTATAATTTTTCCCTATAATAATCTCAGTTATTAACATGTTGGCCTATATTGATCCGGCGTTAAGTAAACACTAACTGCATTAGATTTTAGCTGACTAGACATTCACATAAGATCCTATGTGTCATTTTGTATTAAATACCTTTTAACTAAATCGAAAAAACAAGAAAAAAATCCCTCATATTTAATATATATACAATACAAATTGAGGTGAATAGTATACTTTGGCTTTGTCATACTTTGGCCACAGTTTTTTGTTATTTTTGACACTATTAGTCCTTTAGTGTTTATGACTTTGACAATTTATACCCCTGGAATGGTCTGGAACCTTACCTCATTTCATATCCTCCATTTTCTTTCTCTCTGCATCCAGGCGTATTTCTCTCTCTCTCTCTATACTTTTAGATGCTATGCATCTCTCTCTCACTAAAACTCCGGTTGTAACCCTCTCCCGTTCCAGATCTGAAGATTGGCGATGGTGGGTGACGGTTTTCGACGATGTTACCGACGATGCTACTCCCGGTTGGCGGTTGCCGGTGTGCGATGATTTCACCGACGGCGGCAGGGCGTTTACCGCAGCCGTCGTCGGTTTGGGCCCGGCCTTTCTGATGACCTTAGAAGGTCGTCGTTCGGCGGTTGCCGGTGTGCGATGATTTCACCGACGGCGGCAGGGCGTTTACCGCAGCCGTCGTCGGTTTGAGCCCGACCTTTCTGATGACCTTAGAAGGTCGTCGTTCGGCGGTTGCCGGTGTGCGATGATTTCACCGACGGCGGCAGGGCGTTTACCGCAGCCGTCGTCGGTTTGAGCCTGGTCTTTCTGATGACCTTAGAAGGTCGTCGTTCGGCGGTTGCCGGTAGGGGTGTTCAAAAATATCCGAGTCCGAATCCGTATCCGAATTATCCGAAATTCCGTATCCGAATTATCCGAAAATTTCGGATATCCGGAATTTCGGATATCCGAAACTCGGATATCCGAAAATTCGGACTTGGACTTGGACAATAATTTATAAAATTTTCGGAAGTTTCGGATACCCGGTATCCGAAAATATAAATAAATTAAAATATTTTTTATATTAAATAAATTAAAATACTTTTTTTCAATGTCATTGGATTTTAGGGTTCTCCACAGAGGCACATACCACATCCACGATTCCACACTTCCGCCTCCCTCGTCCCTCCACAGACCACATCCACGCTTCCGTCTCTCAGTTCCACTTCGGCGCACTTTCGTCCGGCGAAGGTCGCAGGTCTCCGGCGCCGTCCGGCGCACTCTTTCATCAGACGCATACGAATCCCTGTTCATATTCAATCTCGGGCCTAGGGTTCAATCTCTCATTCACCTGTATGTTGTTCCTATCTTATATCTCTATAAGATTTAGTGAAATAACTATTAAGAAAAGTCAAAAAAGAAAAACAGTCTTGCTACCTTATTCTGTTGATCTTTGATTTGTAAATGAAACCCTGTAGTAAAGATTATGTTTTAAAGTTTTTGTTGTGCAATTGGAGTGGATTTGGCTTCAAGGAGTATATTTTAATGCAGTCCTTGATTATCGTTATATTATTTCCAGCTTCAATTACTTTGAGATTTTCATTTTTTGGGACTATTGATGAATACTCTGTGTAAAACAATACCCCTTTATTGCTCAGTTGAAAACCCTTAGCTTCTATCATTTTGTTAAAAATTTACAGACTTGTATGTTTATAATATATCCATATGATTCATTTGGCTATAACTTTGATCCTCTATAATAGAAAATGGCTAGGCTTGGCACAGCTAACATTGATTACTCAAATGTTTATATTTTGTTGTAACATTTAAGTCAAAAACCCATCTTGAGTAAAAAACTCCTTCGTTAATAATTTCAGTTTTGTCATTTTCTTTTGTTAAATTGTGGTTTTTTAAACAAAAGAGGATTTTCGGATATCCGTTATAACTATCCGAGTCCAGTCCGAAATTTCGGATACCCGAAATTTCGGATATCCGAAATTTCGGACTTGGACTTGGATAGCGAAAACTGATATCCGAAATTTTCGGATACCCGAAATTCGGATATCCGAAATTCCGGGTATCCGGTTTTGAACACCCCTAGTTGCCGGTGTGCGATGATTTCACCGACGGCGGCAGGGCGTTTACCGCAGCCGTCGTCGGTTTGAGCCCGGTCTTTCTGATGACCTTAGAAGGTCGTAATTCCTGCTGTCGATGCTCCGCTGATGTCGTTGCGTCGGCGTTGAGTCAACGACGTCTTTTTTTTTCTCCTTATACACCGATTTTAACATGCATGTGTAGATCGGAGACTATAGATGATTGTCTTGGTGGTCGTTTTGCGGCGGTTTTAGGGATTTCCGGCGGCCGCCATGGCTTCCGGCCGCCGGAACAGTTTTAAATGATGATGGTGATGAACTGATGATGGTTTTGGCTTTCAAATTTTGATGGATGTGTTTTGATGATAAAATTGGGACTGATTTGGGATTATTCTGAGTTAACTTGGTATTGAGTCAACCCGGTTGACTCGGGCTGTTCTTATATCAATAACTTGGGCTATGATGATCGTTCTTCACAGATCTGAGCCTACTTCATGTTTTACAAATGGATTTATGTTTTTGGACGCTTTCATCTATGGCAGTGATGATCATTCTTAATAGATCTGAGCCTGTTTCGGTCATTGTCTTGGTGGTCGTTTTGCGACGGTTTTAGGGATTTCCGGCGGCGGCCATGCCTTCCGGCCGCCGGAACAATTTTAAATGATGATGGTGATGATGGTTTTGGCTTTCAAATTTTGATGGATGTGTTTTGATGGTAAAATTGGGACTGATTTGGGATTATTCTGAGTTAACTTGGTATTGAGTCAACCCGGTTGACTCGGGCTGTTCTTATATCAATAACTTGGGCTATGATGATCGTTCTTCACAGATCTGAGCCTACTTCATGTTTTACAAATGGATTTGTGTTTTTGGACGCTTTCATCTATGGCAATGATGATAATTCTTGATAGATCTGAGCCTGTTTCGATCATATATCTTATTTCAACTAATGTTTAGGTCTTACGATTATTTCGAGATCAATAGAATGTTCATGTTGCTTTTTTTTAATGTAATTTGGAGAAGATTTGCAGCAAGAATCATTAGTCACATTTTATAGGCCGAAGATATCAACTATTATTTCTTTTCCTTGACTAAAACAGATTTCTTTTTAAAATATTTTCGAAAATTTTAACTTTTTCTTAATGATATTTGCAAATCTTCAAATTGTGACTAAACACAAATATTTCATGGTTTAAAGGCAGTGTAGAAAATCATTCATTCAGTTTTGAAGACAAACAACGAGGGTGGCCCGCCGCAACGCACTAATATTATGACAGTAGTATAATTATTTAGTGTATATATTGTTAGACATCTTTAGCCTCATGTTAATTAGTCTACAATTCCAACCCCGCGGCAACGCGCGGGGTGGGTCAAACAACTCGTTGGCTATATGAGGGATTAATATGAGCTAATTTTCCTTGGTTATATTATCAACAAATGTTATCAACTATATACATAGTCTGAGTCATTCAACGTGGATTATAGTATTGGCGTAGCTTTTAGGGGCGGGAAGGGGCGTCCGACCCCCTGAATTTTTTTTGCGATTTAGGGGGTATATAATTTTCGTGTAGAAAATTTCGTTATACTCCGGTTTCGACCCCCCATTTACCCAAAAATTGGCGTTAGGAGAAAAAATTTAGATCCCGAACCCCCACTTGATATTTTCAAGCTTCGCCACTGGATTATAGGTACTATCACAGTTGGGTTAGTGACACCAAACAGTTCAGAGGAAAATGTTTTGTTGATCAAAAAAGGGGATGCAATTCCGCTTTCATCAGGGGTGGTCTCATGGTGGTTTAACGGTGGCGACACCGATGCAGCAATCGTATTCTTGGGTGAAACCAGCAAGGCCCTAGTTCCTGGTCAGTTCACATATTTTTGTGTGTCCGGAGTTCTTGGACTTCTAGCAGGATTTCAATCCGATTTTGTTGCTAAAACCTTTGGTCTAGACCAAAAGGAATCAGAAAATCTTGTAAGCGGTCAACAAGGTGCATTGCTTGTTAAACTTGATAATGGGATCACGTTTCCGGAACCGAGTAAAGGCACCAAAGATAAGTTGTATGCTACCATTGACGATCCATTGGGTGAGGTTGTTGTGAAAGGTGGCGGAGTTATCAATTCCTTGACCGAAAAGAACTTGTCAATGCTCGGTGAGATCGATCTAAGTGCAAAGTTTGTGAAGTTGGAGGGGAATGCTGTGTTGGCACCAAGTTATGTAGCCGATGGATCGGTCCAGATATGTTATGTTTGTAAGGGAGGTGGTCGGATTAAGGTTGTGGGCAGCGAAGGAAAGCCTGCCCTGGACAGTAAAGTTGAAGAAGGCGACTTGTTCATTGTTCTTCAGTTTTTTGCTACCTTAGAGATTGCTGATGAAAATGGAATGGAAGTTTTCTCTGTAGTAACTTCTTCCAAGTAAGTAGTTATATTTTTCCTCAATGCTCTCATTAAAGCAAAAAATGATTTTTTGGCCACTTTTAAGTTAAATGTTATATTTCTAATACATAATTCTACTTCTTTTTTACAGACCTGGCTTTGAACAGTTAGCTGGAAACACATCAGTATGGAAGGCATTGTCTCCGGTGGTTCTACAGGCGGCTTTAAATGTTACTCCAAAATCCGAACAACATTTTAAGTCGAAGAATTTAAAAAGTATCATTATAGTCCCTCCAACTATGTAGGTTTGAAAGAGCAGCCATCCTCAAAATAGTTGATATTTGTGTTTAATATATATGTTTTGTGAACATTCAATAAGTCAGATTTCAAAACAAGAAGCTAGTGCTCATCTAACTTCTGTATTTCAGTATTTGGATGACATGTTTGTAAACTAATGTAATAATACATTGTTTGTTTTGTCGGCTATATTCAATAATATATTTATGGACCCCAATCATGGAAGTTTTGAAATGTGATGGATGGAAAAATGCTTAGAAAAAAAACGTGATTAACTATTTAAATGGAAGCAAGTGAATTTTCGACGGTATATTGAAAAAACGGAGAAAACTAACGTCGTTAAAATGAATATTAAGAACACAAAAACGTATTTAAGAAAAATAAAAATAAAAGTATATCATATTTAACCCGTTTTGATTTTGATCAAAACGTAAAATTGACACGGTTTTAAATCAAGTTTATTTCAAAACATATATAAAAATAAGGGGCAATTTTATAGAAACATAACTAACTCTCAATTTTGTTCCAATCAGGTCACTCAAACTTTTTTTTATTCCAATCAGATAACTTAACTTTAAAATATGTTCTAATCCTAGATAAATGACCTGATTAACATGTAACCTAATCAATTTTTTTATAAAAACTAAATTTTTTATTAAAAAGTGAATTTTTTATAAAAAGCAAATTTTTTAAAATCGAACTTTTAATAAAAACAAATTTTTTTACAAATTCGTTTGAAAAACGAATTTTTAATAAAATTGATTTGTTTAATAAGTTTGTTATTTTATAAAAATTCATTTTTTTATAAAAAATCTTTTTTATTAAAAATTCGATTTTAAATTTTTTTATAAAAAATTTGTTTAAAAAATTCAGTTTTTAAAAAAAAATTTGATTAGGTTACCTGCTAATCAGGTACATTTATCTAGCATTAGAACATATTTTAAAGTTAAGTTACCTGATTGGAACAAAAAAAAGTTTGAGTGACCTAATTGGAACAATATTGAGAGTTGGTTATTTTTTTGTGACATTTTCCCTAAAAATAACTGCATCGCAATAGTATATTTGACAGTGTGTATTAAAACATTAAATTTTAAAAGTTGTAAAAGAAAAATAACTGCATCGCAATTGGATTTTATTAATCCAAGTTATTACTAGTTGGCCGATAATAATCTCAATTAAGTAATTGGCCTACATTAATCCAAATTATCATGGTATTGGAATTCATTGGACTGCCGTTAGTTTTTGTTTAACTCCGTTAGTATTTTGCTGACGTGGCATCACCAAAATCTAACGGATTTAAAAAAAACTAACGGAGGACCAGCGAATTCCAACACCATGATAATTGAGATTAATGTAGGTCAATTTCTTAATTATGATTAATATCGACCAACTAGTAATAACTTGGTTTAATAAAATCTAATTTTTCTAAATTTTAATATTCAAATAACACAAATATTACTATAAAAAAGAAAAAATTAGGGTGTGAAGTGAGGGAAAAAAAGAAGATCAAAAAGCATGTTCAAGGGTGGAGGCAAGTCTAGAGGTCTGGTGTGATAGAAGATAGCTACTTTAAAATTGGATTTCAAAACCGGACCGGATTTTTGTCAAAAAAGTCAACCAGTTGATCCAGATTGGTCTAGAAGGTCGAACTGATTGACTATTCAAATATGTAAATTTAAAATACATAATTTATAAAGTTTCAAACACGACAAATATATATATATATATATAAAACCTTTAACAAAGTCTTAAACAAATTCAATTATCCAAAAAAACCATCAATATAAGTTTTAATCAAACTATATTTATCCAAAAGAAACTACATTGGAGTGTTGTATGCAAAAAAGTCTTAAAAACCGGTTCAATTAGTGTCCGGTTCCGGGTTTGGGCTGGCTGAACCATAAGAATCGCTCGGTAAAAAATCAGGTCGGGAGTACACTAAACCTGTCACCCCTGAACCGTCATAGCCTCTGGTCACTGGTTTGACTGGTCAAACTTGCGATAATATGGAAATGAGCTACGTTTGGGGGGGGGGGGGGAGTGATTGTCACACCCCCAATTTCCACCTAACGGAGTTTAACCGTGTGAGGGTATGATCCAGACTAGGATCCCAAACTTCAGTTACAACCAAACCATAACAGAGTTTAATTTAGGCAAATAAAGAGCAGTTATTACAGACCAAAGTGTATTAACGATTCAGCGGAAGCATAAAACGAATTACGGATATTGTTTACGAAATGTTTAATTCAACTGATTGGAACATAGTTTTCAATTCAAAAAGGGATGTCCAGTACTGCCGCTGCCGGTGCCTTCAATGATCCTCCTAGCGACCTGAAAAGCATTCAACAATCAAGTGTCAGCCAAGGCTGGTGAGTTCACTAAGCGGTCTACCTGTCACAAGTAGACCAAGATTTTTAATCAAAGAAAGGTAAAGCACAATCATTATCATAAAACTTTGTAAATTTTCCATATCGTAGGTAGCTAGCCTAAGTTATGCACATTTGAATTGTTCGCAACCGAAGCTGACAATGTATAGGTATTACCTACGGATTTTGCCTTCCCGTGTCCTGAAAGACCACGGAGGGTAGGGTAACATTGGTCCCAGTCCGACCGCCAGTCGGGTTGGTGCATCCCGTGCACCGCTGGGCGGGGGTGTCAATCCCCAGTAGTACTACTCAACATCACCTAGCTATTCTATATTAACGGCCCGAATGTAAGGACTTTTTAGTTTATCAGTCAATTCAATGATACATGTGATATTTGGTCGGAAAAGTTTACTTAGTAAGAAATACCTTACCGTTGCGCGTTATCATCCCTGAAAGGACATAACAACATATAGTAATGAACTCACCTTAGGTTGCTCAGCTTGTTCTTCAAATAAACTCGGTTATGATTGTTAACGAGGACCTAATAATCACATTAAGGTCTTAAGTGTTAGGTTGTTTAACTTTTAGCTATACCGCTAAGACCATAACACTAGCACGTTGGAAAGTACGACACGACATAACGACACACGACACCGATGGTTGATCATACACAAGTGTTTATATACATCAGGAGTCCAAGCAAGTATTATCATAGTATAGAGCATGCAAGTCATGGCATATCATTCAAGCAAATTGTACAAGTTTGGATTCTGGTAACAGTTTCGCTAGCAGTTTCGCTAGGCAGTTTCGCCGTGTACACGGGCAGCACTTTCGCTAGGCAGTGCCCGGTGACACAGTTTCGCTAGAACAGCAATTGTTATGTGCCTGTTTCTGGCTTCAGCATATATGCTGTCATCAACAATGACGACCTAATGTCCTTCATCAATGCAGCAAGGAGAAGATCTTCATCTGTACATCAAAGAAGGATTTCCCAAAGCCGAAGAAAGGTCTTTCAGACAGAGTTGAGATGTACAGAAAGCTCTTATGTAATGAGTATAGGATGATTCGGATGAAGAGAAGTGAAGATAACAAAATTTTCCTATGTCGTTCAGTGTGATTCTCAGAAGCAAGAGATGCTTTCCTCGTGCATGGGTTGATGAAATGAACGGTGATGACTTGATCAGATGGATGTACATGATCCTAGTACATCAGAGCTGATAAAGCCAATGAGATGAATGTAAAGAGATTTGTTGATAGCTCTTTAGAACATGATCAACAAGAGAAGCAAGGTACTAGATATCAAACTTGAGGAGGATGACTTGCTGATTCATAAAATGGTACTTCAAGAGAAATGTCAGACAGGACCCAAAAATAATCAACTCTTGCAGATTGCCAAGGCTGAGAAACGACTATGATGCTATCAGGAAGAGCCAAATTGAAAATGAAAGAGTTACTGGTGTGAAAAGGCCACCAGGTATAGTGCTACTCTTGACTCCTTACATCCTGAAGGTCTCAGCTACCTCAAAAAGAAGAGTAAAGCTCCTGTGCAAACTACTCAGCAAAAAAAGCCGCCAAGGATCAACATTATCAAGGAAATGTTTGACACTGTCTCTAATTTACTCTAGAGTATCTCATCATCTCAACCCTCCACCACAGCCTCACAACCAGCCGCTCCCTGGTTCCCAGGTGCATTTCCTGGTCTGAATGAAACTCTAGCCTCACAGCAACCCAGAAGAAACCCTGCTGCTAAACTAGTAGACCAGAAAAAAATGCTAAACATAAGTAAAGCCTATTCCACCAAAGTTTAGAGCAGATAACTTCACACCCATTGTACCACATCCTTCGCCTAAACAAACCCCGAAAACCCTAGTCTCCACCCAAGTCACCAAAGCCACCACCAGAATGAAGTCAGTGGCTAGGAAGGGAAAAGGAAAAGTGATCAATGAGGAGGATGAATACAGAGATGTAAGTGCTGAAAGGAGAAGAATCATCTCCTGGAGGTATGATGATGAAGCGAAAGTATACCTGTTCACAACCAGTTCATGTGAGGTACTAAAGTTTACAGCTGAAGAAGCTATGTACAACATCACTGACCATGAGTTGGGTGATGTTAGACTGTCACGTGGTGATATGAAGGGCGCGTGTTCACAAGAGGAATCCTTAATGCTGAGGATAAGGATGTATTTGGATGAGTTATACGGGGAAGTAGACGAAGCCACACAACGCAGCTTTGACAATCCTGTTTCGACACTTGAAGTTGATAAGGATGGAAATTTGGTAGTCTATAGAGCTGATGGGTCATTCACAACGCATAGTACAGTCCCAGATCCAGAATGGAGCCAGGATGACAAAGACCGAATCCATTTAATAATGACAAGTAACAGGCTTCATCAGGTTTTTATTCAGAGAAAGGGTGACCAACTGGGAGTATAAGAAAGAAACAAACATGTATCACATTTTCACCAGTGAAGGTGAGACAATTAGAAGCTTCACAGGATGCTCTAAATGGGCTTTCTCGAGGATCAGATGCGAGATATTGTCAGCATTGGTGATACTGAGAGCAGAATAATGACACGGACCTTTCATGAAAGTCTCCTATGTAACAAGGCCAAATTTCGGTTACAGGCTATTGAAGAGGAGAACAGTAGACGGGAACCGGATGAACTTGGCTGAAGAGTTGATCCCTGTATTTGTGTACAATTGCATAAGTTGTTCCAGTTTGTATGTTAACATGATAGTTGTTACAGTTTTATTCATACACTTTTCATCTGTAATTAATAACATACACATTTTCAATGAATCATAGCAGACCTCCATTTCACTCATAATTAACTGTGATCTTACATGAAGGATATATTCATATGCTATGTTAGTGTAGTATATGTTGGCATTTTGATATGGTGGGATGAGATGATATATAAACATGATAAATTTTACTTCCTAAGTAAATTGGAAGAAGAGAAAACCGGATGAACTACAATTCTTCAGGAAGAAGAGTGCATGGGGATTGAGAGAAGAATGAACTAGAGTTCTTAAGGATGAACCGGATAAACTAGAGTTCTAAAGTTCTTCAGGATGGTTAACCAGTTTTCTTCTCTTGTTGGATATCCATACACATTTTCAATGAATCATCAGCAGACTCCATTTTACTCATAACTGTGATCTTACATGAAGTATATATTCATATGTAATGTTAGTATATGTTGGCATTTTGATATGGTTGGATGAGATGATTTATAAACAGGATAAATCTTACTTCTAAATTGGATAAAATCACACTCAGATGACTGAGATAAAATCTACTTGCAACAATCAAATTTAGAATAAAATCAACTTAAATGATTGAGATAAAATACGTCGTCTATATAATTAATGGTGTTAACCAAAACAAAACATGAGGAAGAGCTTACAAAAACTTTCATATATATATATATATATATATATATATATATATATATATATATATATATATATATTTATATATATATATATATATTGATCTTTATACAAAGATTTTCATCAGATCCTCTCACAAAATATCTATGCTAGCTGGCTAAGACCTAGCATCCGACATATAGTCTTCATCATCCAAGAAGCTGCTGCTGCTGCTGCTGCTGTCATCAGGAAACGCTTTTCGCCCCGGGGGTTTTCTCGGTCCCGACTTCGGAGGTTCTGTAGGTGGAGATCCCTGTTCCGGATTAAAAACACATCCAGCTCTCTCTCCCCCTCTGGTCCCTGGAGATGAATTTTCATATCCCTTACAATTGCGGGAGTGATGAGAATCAGCAGTCCTGAAGCCCGTATTTGATGGACAGAGGCGGGATCCTCCAGTAAATGAGGAAATACCCAACCGATGTGTGGTTTAGGTATTGCACCATTTGATCCAGATCATTACAATCAAATTTGCGAATGTCGACATAGTCGACATAATCTACCTTTCCCTTCCACACTTCGTGGCCGGCGGCATTCCGGTGGAAATCGCCACAGTGATGGACCTTTAGGGTGAACCTCCGACCACCTGTAAAAAACCCAAATGCAGAGTAGAGAGTAAGTAACTAAAAAACATAAAACCCTACAAATAAAAACGTACAGCCATCGTTGAGTGAAAATACACTTACGGGGAGTCTTGCCGTAGTAGGGTGCTGGTTCATTAACACCCCTAATCCTCCATTGTTTACCAAAGGCAGCCATTGATCGATCGAAGTTTTTTTTCTTGTTGATCAGGAAATACGTACGTACAGAGGATTTTGGTGGTGAAAAAGTGGAAATTTAAAGGCAGACAGGGCACGCTACCAGCTATGGTGGGAGAGAAGTGGAAAGGTCAGGCCAAGATAACCGTGTATATTTATTACCTTTACCACGCAAATCCTGTTTTTACCGTGTCTATTTATTACCTTTAGCAACGCAAATTTTGTTTATCAATTATTTCTTATGTGATGGGAGTAATTAAATAAGTTCTGGTTAAAATATAACCAAGTAACACTTCTGTATTTCTCAATGGTTCTTCTTAATCTTGTAGTGAGTTCCTTTCTTTTGACTGACCCAGGTTCAAGCCTTGTTTGCTACAATTTATAATTTTTGATTGTCTAATAGTGGATGACAGGATTTATAAACTGGCTAGATTTTAATTCTTCAATAAATTGGAACAAGAACAAAACTGTATGAACTAACAAGAACAGAACCGTATGAAGGTTCAAGCCTTGTTTGCTACAATTTATAACTTTTGATTGTCTAATAGTGGATGACAGGATTTATAAACTGGCTAGATTTTAATTCTTCAATAAATTGGAACAAGAACAAAACCGTATGAACTAACAAGAACAGAACCGTATGAACTATAATTCCTCAGGAAGAACCGGAAGAATAGAACCGGATGAAGCTCGAGTTCTTCAGGATCAAGAGTAATTATTCAGTAATAGAACAGGATGAACTACAGATTCTTCAGGATAGAACCGGATAAACTCAGAGTTCTTCAGGATGAACTATATATACTATAGTTGCTATTTCTGTTCGTAGTCTTTATTGGATATTCCCATGTATTTAAACCCATTATCTAGTGAATTAAAATCATTCTAGGTTGAATACAATTCTCTATACACTAATATTTAGCCATTCACAACCTAATATATATATATGTAGAAGACTGTGACCTTAGGGAGAAGGTTTCATCCGGATTGAGAGAAAGATGAACAGAAACAAATAAAATACATCCTAAGCAATCGGCCATGGGTAGTGTATGGTAACCTACTGATCAGTTCATATGCTTTTACATCCATGTTCATTGCGTTTGATCGAATCATGCAGTAGTGAGGATCAAACGCCCAGGTACTTATAACACGTAGACATACTACAAAGCTGTGATTACGGAATTTTAGCCAGGATAGGCATCTCGAACAAAGAATGCTGATAGAGTGTATGAAGTGCACTCGACTGTTCAAGGTCACAAGGTGACAATCACTGAAGAGGTCATCAGAACACATCTCAATTTCAATGACTTAGGACACTTCAAAGAAGTTCTGGCCTCTTAATATCTTGCAACCTTAAGGGTTGTAGGCTATGTGGGTCTGGACTAAGAAGATAAAGAAATCACAACTGCCATTCAAATGGAGCTTTCTTGCACATGTGATTTTGGCAAATCTGTCTTCAAAGAAGAGTGTTGATGAACTCTACAAGATTTACAGGCCTCAGATTTTCAGTCGACTAGTACAAGGTTTAAATTTTAATTTTTCTAGAATGGTGCTGGATGGCATGGTGGACAAGTTTAAAACCAAACAATGTCCACTTCTATTCACATGAATACCCAGATTTTGTAGCACATTCTAAGGTGTTTGATACCCAATTTAAAAATCTCAGATAAAACTTTATGAGTTAAGGGTACCAAATGAAAAATTATTTTCCTATTTATCAAGCTATGAAAAGAACAAAGGGTTCTCAGGCCGCGAAACTGACCATCGCATTACTCTGTGCCTCAGACCTCTAGTGCGTGCACCAATGGTGCGACCACAGAGCAAATCCTGAGCTTATTGCTCCAGTTGACAACCCTGTATTGCCAGCAAAGGTTGAAAGCCCAACTACAAATCCTTCCTCTTCCAAACAATTACCACCTAAAAAGAGGAGAGATGTAGTTCAAAATTTATCAACATTTCAGCCATTTCATCCCCCAACCAATTGGTCTTGCCGAAAATCCTCAGAAAGAGGGTGCAAGGTCTACTCCACCTGTGCAACCCATGGCACACCCGAAACTTCAAACCCTGCCAAGGACAAAGTCTTTAGCCCGCAGAGAGACCAAAAGGGATAACCAAGTAAAAGGTGTCTCTCCAAAAGGAGATGATCCTATAGGGTTGAATGTGCATCCCTCCAATCACTAGTAAAACTCCAACAGCAATACATAAGGGAGATGGGTTTTTTTTTATTGTCATGCTTGCTTGGCTCAGTTAGGTCTTGCTTTTTAAACGCTATATGAGATTGACCTAAGAGATCCATGTCTCATGTTTAACGAATATTCTTAACAGAGGAATAAATGATCGGGCTACCATAGGCTATAGTATTTGGTTTGATCAAAGTAGTTGATAAACACAAAGAACTAGCTAACAATGATTTTGTCATACCTTGCTAAAAGGGGGAGGATGCAAGTAGGTGTCCAATTCCTTACACGTTATAGAGTATTATCAATGAATCATCCAAATGGGATTTTGTTGGATTATAGTGTCTGATCATCGGATACTATTAACGTAACTATCGAAGTTTGATACAAAAGGATTACACTTTGGGCAACGAACGAGAATATTAATTTAATTAACATATTCACGATTAATAACAGACACTGTGGACGTTTTATTTATAAAAATGTAGATAAAAATTAATTATGCGATAATTAATTTATTCGAAATATAAATATATATATATATATATATATAGGGTGAGGTTCATCGTAGACACCCCCATAAGTGTAGACAGGTAGACACCCTATTTCACATGTGAAATTACTTTATTTCACATGTGTTTTCACATGTAAAATTTTCTGAACAATGAGAAAAAGGAAAAAAAAATAAAGAAATTAATCATAACCATTAGATCAAGAGATTTAATGTTGAAAAAATGTGTCTACTTGTCTACACTTATAGTGTCTACAATGAACTTTTCACTATATATATATATATATATATATATATATATATAGGGTGAGGTTCATTGTAGACACACTCATAAGTATAGACAGGTAGACACCCTATTTCACATGTGAAATTACTTTATTTCACATGTGTTTTCACATGTGAAATTTTCTGAACAATGAGAAAAGAAAATTAATTATAACCATTAGATCAAGAGATCTAATGGTGAAAAAGGTGTCTACCTGTCTACACTTATGGAGGTGTCTACAATGAACTTTTCACTATATATATATATATATATATAGGGTTAGGTTCAAATGAGAACTTTTTATTTTGAGAACTTTAAGAACTAAATCTCAACCACTAATTTTAGGTGGGGACCACTATAATTCATGGGGGTTTTTTCCATATATATAAACTCGTGGCTGATTAGTTCTTTTTAGTTCTCAAATGATCCCTCTCCCTATATATATATATATATATATATATATATATATATATATATATATATATGAGATTCTCAAAAAACGCATATATGAAATATATGTATTATTTTGAATTTTGAATAACCTGAATAAATTGGTTATTTAAGTTAGTAGGGATTGATTCAAATTGATTTAACTGATATAACTATCCTATCAGCTTAATCTATAGATAGGGATCAAACCCCATAATTCATTAGACCTAAAAAAACACCACAAGGGAGAGAGAGAGAGAGAGAGAGAGAGAGAGAGACCAAGATTTCGGCTGCCCACTCCCCTCCCTGCGCCGTCGTCGCCAGCCACCGATACCCCGCCACCGCTGTCACCATCGGGTCTCCACGAGTCGTTGTGTATTCTCGTCGGTCTTCTATAAAGGTACATTGATTATATTTCTAGGTTTATTATTATTTGATTTTGTCATAACGATTATGAGATCAAAACCCTAATCGTGAAACACACATCTAGCAAGATTGTTCGTTGAACAATAGTGTCTTGTTTGGTTTAATCACGACTAATTTTTTCTGTTTATTCGGGTTGTCTGGATCACTGGTGGGATCAATTATGAATTGACCTTGTGTACACGCTTCCGCAACGTGAATCATGTTTCAAGTTATGATTCTAAAATTCAAAATCATACACAGAATCCCAACATGATCCATTTAAACTCACCTTCCTTTCCTTTACTCAGGTGGTATGTCACTTTATTATTTTTCGGTGCATTAATTGTGAACATATATCGGTCACACACAAATCCTAGATAAATTAAACATGTAGTCTATCAAGTACACAGATTTCCTACCACATATTTACACATCTCCATCCAGAAGTCTGAAACTTTGCTCAAGAATTTAGATGAGAATAAAAAGAATAGATCACATAGACTTTGGGATATACAAGTCAACTAACTTTCTAGTTCTGTTTCAGTCAGGCTGCAACCTGACATGTGAAACGTAGTACACATTAGGCTAAGGGTGTTAGACACTTAAGGGTCTCTTTTGTTGTGCTCTTAGGCATCTTTTGGGTGTGTGTGTGTGTATATATATATATATATTGTTTTTATATTTCTTGTTTTATATAGAGTGATCTACAAGCACGTCGGTACAGCTAACTCCAGGTCTTTGCTCACGCAAAACAGATGAGGGCCTGACTAACGGCTTAGACATCCCCAGGTCTTTGCTTTCATAAAACAGAGGGGACGCCGACTTTTTGAACTCAGTTTCATACTCTTGGATTCAAGCGTGTGTATCGGGAATACAAACATACAATCAAATAAAAATGCACAAAACCTAAGTGTGTGATTCCAATAATATGTCATACGTTATCTTCAAGTGTGTGACATATACCTTTTGTGATTTGGAAACACAGCCTACCAGCATATCACCATGGATCATGTCTTATGCCTTACGCGTGTCATCCATTCTCATAATAGAAGTTTATTTCAATTCCCACGTACCTTCTCGAAAACAAACACGAAACACGTTAAAATGAAAAAGCCACAATTTTAGAGGGGCCTCAAATCAACTCTTCCCCTGCTTTTTTATTATTAATGACACAATATTTTTCACTTTTTTTTATTCATGATTTTTTAACAATGAACACACTAACACACAACTAAGACAAAACAAATAAATTTACATACATCTGGCCAAGCTAACCTTCAAAGTATTTAGCTGAAAAATTTTGAGAATTGGGTTTCGTGGAATGCATACCTCATTGCTTCAAAACTTAAACAATCAAGTTAACAGTACCTTTTTGCTGATTTCATCTTTTTACCTCTCAAGGAAACATACCCTCCGTTGTACAATATTGCATGCCATGAACTGGAGCGATGTCTCCCATCCTGTTCCTAGGACAACCACTTATCAATAAACAAAAGTTAGTGATAGTCCACCTTTACTGTTCCTGCACACAGTGAAAGATTAGTTAGCCAATGGTACCTAGGCCATTGTTGTTCTGGGCACTCCTGAAGAATCAATAAAAGAAACTTCTTTTGAACACATCCTCTCAAGAATTTGGGATGGAGCTTCCTTGTACTTTGGTTTCCAAGTTTGAGGTGATTTAATAATTGTTTTAGTCACCTTTAGAGTCGTCATTTTAGGTATTTCAACCTTCTTCAGTTTAGGTCCGTTTTTTCAAAATAGTTTTAGTTACCTTGGGACGGGTGTCAAACTTTTGTTGCTTTGAAATTTGTTTCTTCAACTGCTTTGAAATTTTTGTAGCTTGGAAAGCTTTTATTTTGATTTGAACATTTTCGTTGCTCTTTGGAAGAACCCCCAGTGTTAATCAGAGTGTTTAACCCTAGGATAGGGAGTCTTCATTTCCTTGGGTGGTTGCACATTCATTGGCTTGGACTTCACTGAATCCTAAGATGAAGCCCTTTGACTTTGAGGATAGTAGGGCTCATAGAGGCGGTAGAGACAATTTCGGGTAATATGACCATTTAAATTTTTGGCTGATGAGGAGTGGTATAGCCTTGTGTCTGCCTTTTTGAGATGTAGGAAGATCCAGTGTTGACTCTTAGTTGGTTCCTAGAAGCTTGCGCAGAGTTGGTATTTATAATCCTTATGCTCCCTGTATTGTTTGATGTGGAAGCACCATTTCTGCAACTGCAACTACATGAACCACATGAAGAGATAGAAGATACAGCCACTCCATTAAGCTTTTCATCTTTGACCCTAGTTGCAGGTATCACGTGTGGTGGCTTAATGATGATCTTGGGCCTTTCAACTTTAACTTCGCTTGCAGATGCAGCATCGATGACCCTAAACCTTTGAATATTGAGGTAAAATAGGGTAGCTTGTATCCATAACCTTACTCTTGATCGAACATGGATCCAGATGTCATAAATATCTTCCCCTCAGGTCTTGTTGTTATGGACCACCCTTTCCCGTTGTACTTAATCCACAACCTTGAAGTACACAATATCTATTTGTGGATACTATTTTAGCTTCTTCTCAGTAACAAGAGTGGTTACCTCATCCTGAGACACATTATTAACTCCCTTAGAACTCGAACATGCACCATGATAATTGGAGTTATGGCATTTGTTGTAAGTTTGACACTCAGCATCATCATTGGATACATCTTCTACACTCCCTTCAACTGCACCGCTTGCATTACTTTTAGGTTCAGTTGAATCTTTAGCTGAACTTTTGCCATAAGTCATAGTTGCCTCCATATCCAATTCCTCATGTATCATTGGCGTCGTCCCTACCAAGACGCTATCAGCTAGAGGAGCAACTTCTTTATATCCAGACCAAGATCTATCAACTTGAACAACATCAAGTAAAAGTCCTACTATATCTCTGGAAACTGGTGGAGGAATAATGCCATTAAGAACCTCAAATTTTTTCTGTTCCACACCTAGCTTTATCTTTTCCAACATGTCAAGTCACAATAGCACAAGACAATGATTTACCAGCATTCATAATACGTTCATTCATGAGCTGATTGGTATCATGCTTAACCAGCAGTTCATCATACTTATGTTGTAGGTCATCTAACTGTTGTTTCAATTCAGACACTTTTATTTAGCACAATCATATAAAATGGACTTTTGAGTAGCAAGCTCTTGATATTTCTTGATATCTTCTTTCTGTGCTTTCACCTTCTCTTCGCTCTTTTCTAATCTACCCTTAAATAAACTATTGGCACATTTTGCATCAAATAATTCTATTTCAAGATTTTTTCGAATCTGTATTTGACCAGCAATCCATTCTGTAAGGTCAGGATTAAAACATTTCTCTGATGAATATGTATCTTAACTCATTTTGGCAGACAAAAACACTTTGCAGGCCGAACATACGCTTAAAACGAGATATAATTCACCATATCCGCAAATTCCGAAAACCCTAAAACTTCCGATGCAAAAACAACAAAAACGTCAAAAACTACGAATAGTGCCATAAACTTCAAATGCAAAAATGGAGGCCTTAGAAATGTAATGGTGGGGCTCGTCGAGACGGTTTTTTTTACTGTTCTTAGGCCTTTTAACTCTTAATGAAACTCAAGTTATGCTTGTTTTAATGAATGTTGGTCAAAACACACTTTTCTTTTGTCGAAAACATCATCATAATCGAAAACCCCATTTACAATAAAAAACCTATAGATTTCGATCGAAAAACCTATAGACAGATGAGAACCCTAGCTTGGTCGGAAACAGAAGCTCGATCGAAAACCACTTCACGATCGAAAACGATGATTAGAAACGAAAACCAGAGTGTGCAATCGAGAACAGCCAAAGCAAAAACCTTATCTGGATCGAAAACTACTTCTTGGTCGGAAACAAATATCACAATCCAAAACCTTTCCTTGACCGAAAACCAGAAGATAAAAACAAAAACTTGTAGAACAAGTTAGTCAACGCTAGATATTTTCAGCAGTATTCTCAATTAATTTATTCCCAAAAATACACTAAATTCGAAAACGTCTAGTCTTTGAAACGAAATCTCTGCAGAAACCACCTAAACAAGCAAAAATTCACAAAATCTTCAAGTAAGAAAAGCGTTTCAATCGAAATTCACATAATTTGAATCGAAATTCACATAATTTGAATCGAAATCCATGGTTGTTTGGTTGAAATCCCAGAGTCGAAATCCTCTAGAGGGTGGGTCGAAAACCTACATAAACTCACAAAACTCAAGGAAAACCTTAGAATGTCTTAAATCGATATCGTGCGAGCCACGAAACACGGATTTCTTGGCTCTGATCCCAATTGTAGGTCCCAAATCGAGCCTAATGATATCAAACCTCGATTGAGAGTGTAGAATCCAATCAATCGAGTAAAACTATATGTGTGATTGTATTATTATTAGTCTCATACTTTTAAGATGGTTTTAATAAAACTATATGATTTTGAGCTGTTGTTTATAATTTGAGTAGTAGTTGAAATTTTACGACTGGTGTTAACACAACACTTAAGATTAAAATGGACAACCAAATCATCAACACGTTTCATGTTATGCGAGCCAGAAAATTCCATGCAGCTACCTTGATTTGCTTATTGGTGGTTTTCATTACACGAAATAGATTGTCCGCCAAAAAGAAAGCTAATTTACCTAATAGAGATGAAATTTTACAACGACGATATGTAAGTGAAGAGATGTTACACGACATTACAAATAGTGGTAAATGTCATGAACTTATCCGTATGATTGGGAAGGCTTTTATGAAATTATGCGACATCTTGAAGCGTGACGGTGGTCTTTGACCGACTCAACGCATGTCCATTGAAGAGCAAGTTGCATGTTTTTTGCATATCGTAGGTAATGATTTTAGGAATCGGTTTGCCTCCTGGTTATACCGTCATTCTGGATCAACAACCAGTCGGTGCCTACATAGAGTTCTACGAGCAATTATATCGTTAGAAGGTCGTTATATTCAACAATCTAAAGGCGATATTGTCCCAAAAGAAATTCAAGAAAAAAATAGATTTTACCCATTTTTCAAGGATTGTATTGGGGCAATTGATGGAACCCATGTGCGTGTTAGAGTACCTACTAAAGATGCCCCTAGATATCGTGGTCGTAAGGGATACCTAACAATAAATGTATTGGCTGCTTGTACATTTGATTTAAAGTTTACATATGTTTTATCTGGATGGGAAGGAACTACATCAGACTCAAGAATAATAAAGAGTGCACTAACAAGAGAGGATAAACTAGTAATTCCAACGGGTAATTTATTGTCCGAATTTACTTAATTGTAATACATTTTATAATAATACTAACTATAGCCTACTTATAGGTAGATATTGCTTAGTAGATACGGGACTGCCTCATACGAGTAAACTAATGGCGCCATATAGAGGTGTTAGGTATCATTTGAAAGAGTACTCCAAGCGTGCCCCTGAGAACTCAAAGGAGTTGTTTAACCTTCGACATGCGTCATTACATAACGCAATTGAACGAGCATTTGGTATCTTAAAAAAAAGGTTTCCTATTATTAGAAGTACACAGGAACCATTTTACTCTTGTTCAACACAATCTGACATCTTTTTGGCATGTTGTATATTACACACCTTTTTACGAGAGGGAGATTGCGACAAGGATCTTGAAGATGAGGTCATACGTGAGGTGTTAAATGGACCACAAGAGGAAGAGCGCCATAATACAAGGGAGATACATGAGGGTAGTAGTGGAGTAGACCAATTAAGAAACTCAATTGCAAATGAAATGTGGAATAACTATTTGACGTATCCAAACAATAAAATAGATATGTCAATATAGTTTTAGAATAGTAAATTATAGTATTTCATTATGACATTGTAATGATGATTGGTGTTTGGTGTTTGAAATTATTTATTTTATTTAGTTCCTATATTTATGAGAATTATTACCCATGTATTATTTATCATAACAATGTATTATTATGTAATTATCTTACCATATAGTAAGGCATCATGAGTAAAAATGAAGCATTTGGAACCAAGGGTAAGAAGGAACAGTTAGAATGGAATGACAGAATGGATAATGCATTCCTTCAAGCAATGATAACGTAACAAGATATGGGTAACAGGATTAACGGCACATTCACTCCACAAGCATACAATAACATACTTGAGGAGCTGACAACAAAGCTCCAAATGGATTTTAACAAAAATCACTTGAAAAATCGCTTGAAAACATTAAAACAGAGTTTCTCTCAATGGTATGACATGTTTCGAGGAACTTCTTTGAGTGGGTTCTCATGAAATTCTAACACTCAGTATATTGAAGCAGAGGACGAAGTCTGGAATAGATTAATAGAAGTAAGTATTATAGTTATTTTCGTAAAAATTTATGTTCTCATTTATAATACTAATTATCTTTTGTTTGTTAATCAAACAGTCAAAGCCTGAGGCTGTAGCATTGAAGACAAGTGTCAAACTATAATGAGATGTTAGAATTGTTTGCAAAGGATAGGGCATCGGGTGCAAATGCTGAATCTGCTAAAGAAAGAAATGCCCAATTACATATGAATGAAGACCCCAAAGTAGACACAATTACAGATGTGGATGAGTTGTTAGAATCCAATGAAGTAACAATGGAGAACCAATACAAAAATGATGATGACGTTCAAATGTTATTCTCGGAACCTTCTCCACCCGAGTCTTCAAACAAAAAGAAATTAAAAGTAAAAAAAGAAAAATCGAAGAACCAGATGGAGCGTTTGACTCAAAGCTTGTTGATGGTGTAGGTGTTGCCATTCAAGAAGGTAATAAAATATTGGATAGAATTTATCCTCGAGAGTATACAGGTGATGAACTGTATAAAGAACTAGAGCCGATGGGTTTAGAACCCTATGAAATATCGAGGGCTTTAATTTATTTGTGGGCTAATCAAGCACAAGCAAGATTACTATTTAGTTGTCCTCTTCAGATACGGACGACTATGCTAAAAGATATGATGGATGCGAGTAACTGAACGAGTTCAGTAGGTGATGAAAAGTTTCATAGTATGGATATTTTGTTTCATTGCTGCTTTTATGGATTGGTTATTTTATTTTTTATGGGTACTCTTTATGGATTTTTAAGACAAGTTTTGGTTTAATGGTTAGTTATTACATTTGTTTTGTTGACTATATAGTTGTGGCTGATGTTTTTGGAGTGTTTCTATTGGTTAAATGGTTAGTTATTTCATATATGTATATATATATACAAGGCTTTAAACCCGCGCGTTGCGCTGGGTATGCTGCGATCTTTATTAGCACTGGTGTGAGAAAGCCGACAACTTCACAGCAGTTCATAAGTATTAGTGCTTATAATAGAAGGTCTAGTATATTACATTCAAAAGAAACCTCTTATCCCAATATCATACATTTAAAATGAAACTTCTAAGGTTCTTACATCGTTTTTGACTTTGCCATTATCAGTAGTTATATACCATTGATGGTTAATTGTTTTTTACATACATTTACAAAAGCTGTCAACACTGGATGGTTATATATGGGCTACATATAGTGCCTAAAATGTCCTTCTAAGGCATTTTGAAAGGACTGTTTGTAGTCATGATTTTGATAGCCAAAAAATCTTCATTATCTTGCTTTTGTTAGCAAAAAAAACTTCTGGTTCCCTTTCATTGTTGCTTTTCTTTCACTTTCTTCACCGGTCCAATCTTTTCATTTGTGGATATGCAATAGTTAGATATTTGATAAGTTATTGATACACAATAAAACTATATTAGGCTAAAAGTTGTTATTAGTATTTAATGTGGTGCTAAAGTGTAACTTTCTCATGCCTATATATATGGCTCTCTTTGTAATCACAAAATAACCTAATAATACAATTTCAACTTTACGTATTATTATGGTATCACAGCCACCATATCCTCCCAAACCAAAACCCTAAAGCCGGCCAAAGCTGTCGTCACTCTCCTGCCGCCGGCCAAAACCCTAGCTGTCGCATCCTTCTTTTTTTTCTTCTTTCTTTTTCCGATCTGCCACTAATAAGCAACCATGGCCATGATCACAGCCTTCACAACTGCACAGAAAACTGCACACAACTCACATAAGTTTGCCTTCAAACTTACCCCTACTAACTATGGATTCCGGAAAAACATGATCCATCCTTTTCTTGTTACCAATAACCTATACGGTTACATTGATGGCACCATCAAATACCCACCCGCCAAAACCTCTGCCACCACCGACACCCTCTTCGTTGACAACCCTAGCCACCACTATTGGGTCTCCAATGATGCCCATGTTAAGATGATTCTCATCTCCACCATCTCTGAATCATCTTTTCAACATGTCCAGGGATCCACGTCTCGTGAACTGTATTTATCCCTTGAACGAGCATATGCCTCGTCCACCTCCTCCCGGGAATATACGTTAAAGACTCAGTTACTAAAACTCGAGATGAAAGGTGATGAAACCTCCTCCTCTTACCTTACACGAGCCCAAGAATATGCCAATGCCCTAGCCAATATTAGTGAACCATTTAAAGACAAGGATCTCACCATGCTTGTTATCTTGGGTCTTCGTGAGGAGTACAACGGTCTCAAAGCCAACCTTCTTGCTCACCCCCCCCCCCCAATAACCTTCAATGAACTACATGGCCTCCTTAGTGATCATGATTTTATGATTCACCGCCATAAAGCACCAGCCCCTCAGGCTTTCGCAGCCACTGCCGGTTCCACCACCTCACCTGTCGCTGCTTCTTCTGCCCAACTGCAGACTCTCATGCAACTTGCAGCCCAACTCGGGTACCAACTAAACCCGCTTCGTCCTCCTGCCCAACAGCAACCCCAAGCAAACTACTCCACCCGCTCCACAATAGCAATCGCGGGCGTCGGGGAAACTATCGGGGACCGACTACTTCTACCCGCAACCGTGATGATTCACGTGCCAATCCTAATCGGCAGCAACCTTTTGCTTGGGCTTCAACTCAAAATATGGTTCACGGTCATTGCAAACAGTGTGGAATCGGGCACATTCCATCTGAATGTCCAACTCAACGTGCACCCTCTTCAGCCCATGATACTCCTCAAGCTAATTGTGCCTCTGTTCCAGACTCGGCCTCCACTGCTGGATCTGCAACTTCATTTCCTGACACGGGGTCCAACAGTCACGTCACTCCAGATTTAACAAGCTTGGATAACTCTGAAGCATACTATGGTAATCAATCTCTTCATGTTGGTGACAGTAATCCTCTACCCATTTTCCATATTGGTTCATCTAAACTTTATTCTCCAAACAAAACTTTCAATCTTTCCAATATTCTTCATGTTCCTGATATCAAAAAGAATCTTCTATCTGTTCAACAATTTTGCATTGATAACAATGTCTTTTTTGAATTTCATGCGTTCTTTTTTGTTGTGAAGGACGCGTCTACACGTTCCATCCTACTCACGGGCCCAAGTAATCAAGGTCTCTACTCGCTTCACCTTCTGCAACTCAAGTCTCTACCATATGTCTCCTTTATTGCAACCAAAGCTCCTTCCTTAATCTGGCATCAACGTCTCGGACATCCACATGCTCGAGTTCTTCAGTCTATTGTTTCAAATAATAAATTACGTGTGTCGTCTAAAATAGTTTCGTCTTTATGTGAGTCTTGTCAGATGGGGAAGTCCTCAAAGTTGTCTTTACCTTTATCAAACTTTAGAAGTAATAATATATTGAACTTGGTTTACTGTGATGTTTGGGGTCCTGCCCCGTCACTTTCATTTAATGGTCATCGCTATTTTTTATTGTGTGTTGATCATCACTCTCTTTACATGTGGTTGTATCCATTAACTCAAAAATCGGATGTTTACTCTACCTTCAAAATTTTTGTTAATATGGTTGAACGACAATTCAAAACCAAACTTAAAAATGTCCAAACTGATTGGGGTGGTGAATTCAAAATTCTGGCACCCTTCTTTTCCTCTCTTGGAATTATCAATCGCCGCTCCTGTCCTCACACAAGTAAACAGAATTGCATCATTGAGCGTCGAAATCGTCATGTAGTCAAAACGGGTCTCACTCTCCTTGCCCACGCACATGTTCCATCCCGTTTCTGGCATTTTGCCTTCAAAACTGCTGTCTACTTAATCAATCGTATGCCCTCTTGTGCAATCTCCAACAAATCTCCTTTCGAACACCTCTTCCATCGGCCACCCGATGACACTTTCCTTCGGGTATTCGGTTGTCAAAGTTTCCCTCATCTCCGTCCATATAACCGTCATAAAATGGACTTCCGATCCACCCTATGCGTCTTTCTCGGGTATAGCCCTTCCTACCATGGTTATCGATGTTTGGATCCTCAAACCGACCGAGTTTATATTGCCTGTCATGTTCGTTTCAATGAAACCATCTTCCTTTTTCAGCCCAAACCGTCTCCACCTCCTAACACCCAACCCCCACCATACTACTCAACCTATCCAACATCCCACCCACTTTCCGAACCAGCTCCAACAGCCCAAAATCAAGCTGAAACAGCTCCAACAGCCCATAATCACGCTGAAACAACCCCCCAACAGCCCTCAAATCAAGCTGATACAGCTCCAACAGCCCATACACACGCTGAAACAGCCCCCCCAACAGCCCTCTGTCGTTCCCAACCAGCCTCCCTCTCCAGCTCATGTGTCTTCTCCACCCTCCCCTACCCCATCCGACACTAATACCCAACCTAGCCCCCACCCACAGCCCCTACGGCTACCGCAAACACTACGACTAACCCACCTCCCCTACGGCCTCGGCCCTCTAACCTTAGGCCAACCCCAAGCAAACATCCCGCTACAATCCATCCTCTTACTTCACCTCCACCGATCCTTTGCCCACGGTTGAACCAACTTCCTTTACTGTTGCCAACAAATCACCAGAATGGCGCCAGGCCATGGTTGACGAGTTTGATGCGCTTGTTAAAAATGGAACGTGGTCTCTTGTTCCCTATGTTGCTAACACTAATATTGTTGATTCTAAGTGGGTTTACAGGATAAAGAAAGATCAGGATGGCAAAGTTACTCGGTACAAGGCACGTCTCGTTGCTAAGGTCTTTCATCAACAGCCTGGCATTGATTTTCAGGAGACTTTTAGCCCGGCTGTGAAAGCCACTACCATCCGAGTCATAATATCTCTCACTGTCACGAATCAATCCTCTTCGAGAGCTCGATGTTGAGAATGCGTTCCTTCACGGGGATCTCAAAGAAATTGTCTACCTAAGACAACCCCAAGGGTTCGTTGATAAATCTCGTCCTGATCATGTTTGCCTCCTGCATAAGTCTCTTTATGGGCTAAAACAAGCTC